>JAIPRL010001401.1:0-84405 GCA_025469235.1 Pemphigus obesinymphae | reverse complement strand
GTAAGTAAGCTAAATACATTTTTTTCTTTGTCGTCCATGATAACATTCTCGAACTTAACAGTTTATTCAGTGAGAAATATGCACGATTTGCCGAGTTTATCCTAAGTCTGATTTCGTTGTGCATATCTTTTTTATGATTGATGTTTACTCCTAGATATTTTAAGTCATCGACCCGTTCAAAAGTGTATGGCCCGACCACCAAATCGTTCACAATAGGTATATGGCTAATATATGCTAATGGCACTATATTTTGTTTTTGCATCATTAATTATAAGTCCCATATTCCGACTGGATGCAATGAATTTTTCTACGGTGTGTACAACCTCCTGGTGACTATTTCCTAATACGACTACGTCATCCGCATACGCCAACATTGTCATATTTTCATTAAGCTCCATAACTCGGTCCTCCCTTACATCTCTAACAACTTTTTCAAGAGCAAGATTAAACAAAATGGGAGAGAGGGCATCTCCCTGCTTTAATCCCGATTTTACTTAAAAAAGAGGGGATAGCTCCCCTTGCAATCGGACTTTGCAGAGTGTGTTGGAGTTGCATATCTTTATCATTCTTATTAATTTATTTGGAATACTTAGATTCGCCAAGGCAATCCATAGCTGGTCTCTATTTATACTGTCGTAGGCTTCCTTAAAATCAACGAAAATCATGTGGAGTTCTTTATTGTATTCATAGTATTTTTCCATAATTTGTCGGATAGTAAATATATGGTTTGTAGTTGACTTCCCACTTATAAATCCACTTTGGTATTCTCCAATAATATCCGTTGCATATTTTTCAAGTCTGCTGAGGATTGTCAGAGACAGAACCTTGTAGCTAGCGTCCAAAAGGGAGATTCCTCGGTAATTTTCTACTTTCGCTGAATCTCCCTTCTTGAAAATCGGGCAGATGATCGCCATATTCCAGTCCATTGGTATTTTTTATCTAGTCCATACATTATAAATTAGTTTATATATTTCAGTTGTTAATTGTTCTCCCGCCAGTTTTATTAACTCCGAATTTATATTGTCCTCTCCGGGGGATTTATTATTCTTAAGAGAATTTATTATCATTTTAACTTCATCCAAAGTAGGCTCTGTGATTTCTGGTTCCGCTGTATGGTAGATTATTTTTTCGTAGGGTGTGATGTTATCTTGTATACTATTTAAAAATCTCTTAAAAAATTCCATAAAGTGCAGAACACATTTCTTAGTGTCTATTATAAGGTTTCCCTGATCGTCCTTTATTATTGACAAACTTGCTTTATAACCTTGTTTTATGTATTTACATTTCTCAAAAAATAATCTCGGATTCATTTTGTATATTTCAATATCCTCTATCAGTTTCTTTTTAGCTAGTCTCTTACTCTGTCTTAATATTTTACTTGCTTTAGACCTAGGATTTTGGTAGGCATGTATGTTCTTCTGTATAGCGTTTTGTAGCATGTTAATCCTGTATAAGTTGCGCTCTCTGATTGTTTCGTGACATTTTATATTAAACCACTTTTTATTTTTCTTCGATCCCAAAACTTGTAAGTTTTCTGCGGCTTCATTCACTGATTCTTTGATTTTTATCCATGCTTCTTCAATGTCATTCTGTAGCACAACTTCTCTATTAAGTATGTCAGCCAACTTAATTTGGTGTGCTTCGACTTCTGCTGGGTTTTTTTTATTTATCGGCACTGAATTTTTTAGTTCTTGTCTTATGTTGTTTTTTCTTCTTCCAGCTCACTGACAACTTTGGGACAATGTTTGTGATTATTAGATAATGATCGGAATCACCATCTGCTCCTCTGTAACTTCTTACATTGGTTATGCATGTTTTATGTCTTTTATTAATAATAACGTGGTCAATTTGGTTTTTAGTTTTTGCATCTGGAGATATCCATGTTTGTTTAAAAATATTTTTTCTTGGGAAGAACGTACTACTTACTACCAGGTCCTTAGATGTTGCAAAATTGATTACTCTCACGCCATTATTATTTGATATTAAATGTAAGCTTTCCAGTCCTATAGTGGGTCTATACAAAAAATCTCGTCCTATTTGGGCATTGAAATCCCCCATTAATATCTTTATGCAATTTCTAGGTTGGGTGTCATATATTCGTTGTAGTTCTTCGTAGAATTCATATTTTATGTCGTTGTTTCCTTGCTCAGTTGGAGCATAGCAGTTTATTATGATAATGTCTCATAAACGTATTCATTATGTATATATTTATATTAAAATTTTGCTGTGACAAAATTATGAGACATTGGCTAGTCCGATTTTATTTTTGTACAAATATGAATTATAAATTTCGACATGATTAAATCGGACCATCTAGAATCTCACCATTTTTGTCACAGCGAAAACAATTTTCTGTTCCAAAAATGATTATATATATATTTATATATATATAAATTATATATAGCCTAAAGACTGGAATTTTATACCAGAAATATTTTTAAATATGCATATACATTTTCAAAAATATGCAAGTTATATGCATAAAAATGTATATTATGTATATATTCATGGACGTAAAATATTGAAAATATGCATATATTTATGCATATAATCATTTGTATTTAAAAATATCGTATTTGTTTTGTTAGTTCAATATGTCTATGTGTTTCATGATATACTAATAAGAAAAAAAATCTATGACAATCGATATATATTTAACATTATTTATATACTAGCTTGACTGCAACTCTTAGCGGATACAACTATTTGTAATTGTAATTGATTTCAAGTCAGACTACTTATATGTTCAACACCTATTGATTACAAAAACTTGAATTTGTAACTCGATTTGAATGTACACTTTCTAATTGTAAGCTTTTATGTAGATTTACTTTTTAGTGCAATAGAAAGATTTTAAAAACAAAATTGAAAATTTCAAAATTCCACAACAGATACACAACAGATAATGCATATGTAACTAAAAAGATGGTTAAAAAAAAATTTATAGTCATCAAATATAAAAGTAATAATAATAAGATTAGATAACAAGTTATTAATTTTGGCAGTACTAAGGGTCAAATTTAGTAGTAAATAAAAAACCAGGCCTAAATTAGATAGTAATAAATATTCTCCAAGAGAAATAACAAAATCCGATTAAAAAAAAAAATAATAAAAATGTACAACAAAATTCACAGGTATCTCCTCAAAGGATTGACGCCAGAAAAAATTGGGAGAAGTGTATTATTTGGTTACAGTCTCCGAATGTTTATTCATAGAATGGGGATCGAGACCACATTGCTATACTTGTACCCCGTCAGTCCAAATTCATTATGCGAGACTCAACCAACACTGCGATGAATTATATAATTAAGAATTTAATTATACAATATCGAAACTCACGTTTGCGCCAAAAATACAAATATCGATGTAAAACAATTTGTAGACGAGAAATTCAACTATGGGTTTTTTCATCAAATATCTCAGTAGATGCTGACACTATTTATAAAACAATAGAACTAAATTTTGAAAAAACAAAACTCAAAGGCTACTCTAGGAAAGAACTACTGAGGGTTATATGCGGCTAGGAATTTTTTTTAAACTATGCAAATGGACTTTGGAATATAGAAATGAACACAACTAATGTAATATTATATATTAGTAAAAGCATTGATTTTAGAACTGCTTCACATTTAGTTTTATTTTTATTACTTTCACTACAATATACTTACTATAAGCATCAACTAAAATTAAAAATGTTTTACCTTCCAAATAGAAAAAATCTATGTGTACCCTCTGCCATGGTTTATCCGTTATAGGCCACTTTGAAAACACTTTTTCTTATCTTACATTTAATGTCTGATCACATAATAAACACTCTTTACCACACTTTTCAATATCACTGTTCATGTTTTTCCACCAAAATATGCTTTTTGCTGCCATTTTCATCCTCACAATACCTTCATGATCCTTATGCAACACTCTTAGTATTTTCTTTTTCAACACCTCTGGAATTACAATTCTATTACCAAAAAATAAACAATCATCTTGTATACCAAGTTTATCTCTTATTTTAAAATAATATAATACATCTTTATCCATCGTATTAGGCCAACCTTTTAATACATAATTATATACATTGAACAGTAACTTATCATTTCTTAAAGTCTCTACTACATCACTACTACCAATATCGAATTCATTTGTCAAACATAATCCATTAATAGAATCTTCTTCTATGTCAGTACCCGTATCTAATGGCAATCTACTTAAATCATCTACGTGAACCATTTGTTTACTTGGTCTATACTGAAACTCATACTCATACATGGATAATAGTACAGCTCACCTTTGTAATCGTGATGCGGCTTACACTGCAGTTCCCTTTTGTGGACTAAATATTTCTCTTAACGCATGAGCATCTGAACACAATGTAAATTTGTTTCCATATATATATTTATGAAACTTCTTTAATGCAAAAACTATAGCTAATGCTTCTCTGTGTAATTGTGAATACTTTTGCTCTGCGGGTGACAGTGAACTTGATGCATATAGTACAGGTTTTTCTACTCCATCAACTACCTGAGCCAAGATAGCTCCCACACCATATGGTGAACCATCTGCACACACAACTAAAGGCTTCTTTGGGTCATAGATCTCCAACAACAGATTTTGTAATAACAAACATTTACTTTTAATAAACACTTCTTGACTTTTCTTTACTTCAATCAAAATGTATATCTTGCCTTAATAACTTATATAATACATGTAACTCACTACTCAGATTTTGAATAAATTTACCATGATAATTTAATAACCCTAAATAAGCTTGCAACTCTGTTATATTACTTGGTGCTCTAACTTCACTGATAGCTTCCAATTTCTGCTATTGCGGACAAATACCTTTACCTGATAGTGTGTGACCTAAATAGTCAACATCTTTTTCAAAAAACCTACACTTATCTATATTAATATTTACATTACATTTATTTAACCTTTCTAATACTAACTCTAATTTTTCTTTACACTTGACTACATCTTGCTCTCCAATCAATATATCATCTAAATAACAAAATACATTTTTTAACCCTAATAGTATCTGATCCATAGTTGACTGAAAAATTGCAGGAACACTAGCCATTCCAAATGTTAGTCGCGTAAACCTAAACAATCCTTTAAAAGTATTTATTGTCAAATACTCTCTAGAATTTGATGATAACTCCAATTGTTGATATGCGCCTGACAGATCTAATACACAAAACACTGCGCAATTTGCCATACTTGCAAACAAGTCTTCAATATTCGGTAATGGGTAATGTTGAGTCTGAATAAATTTATTCACCGTTACCTTACAATCAACACAAATACGTATGTCACCATTTTTTTTCGGTACTATAACTATGGGACTAGCCCAATCACTAAAACTTACATGTTCTAAAATACCTTCATTCACAAGTCTATCTATTTCTTTATCTACTTTATCTCTAAGTTTAAATGGCACTGTGTATGCTTTATGAAAAATTGGTTTCGCTTCATTTTTTAACACTATCTCTGCTTTATAATTTTTTATTACCTGCTTTGTTGACTTTAAAATAACATTTGGAAATTTAACAAAAATACTATCTATGATATTATTGCTCTGTAAATCTACATGAACTGCATTAACTTGACAATAATGCTACTCAATAATCTCAGATATAAAAGAAGTGAATACAACGCTATTATAATAACGGTCGACTTACCAGGTCTAAAGCCGTATTGGTCAACGATAATATTGATTAAATTACGTTTAACTTTAAAATATACAATCAACTCAAAATTCAAATTGTTTAGCCACCGAATAATAATTTTTCGAATAGGTAAAGGTCGGTTCATTGTGAATCGTCCAAATAGTTATCATATTCGTAAGTCGTAAATTGTAATTATATAGACAATATAGACAAAAATAATGCCAAAAAAATATATCTAAAGAAAAAAAAAAGGTGGGAACTGGAGGACAAAAACAATTGTGGTGGAGATGTACCACAATATTCCGATTTATACCGAATTATACGAATTTCTCACGATTCAGGATAAATAAAAAGTTGTTATCAATAGGTTTACCAACTTCACATACCGATATAAAGCAAGAGCCGACGAATATCTTGAATAGAAAAAAAAAATACAAAAATGTAAGCACGAAATATGATTATCATTGTACTATAATGTTTTTTTTATTTTTTGTATTAAACCCTAAGGTTGGTTTTGCAGTTTTCCATCGCTCCTACACTCATCTCTATACCAACTAGCCTCTACAAATCTTCGTAATTTGTTGGTCTCGCATCATATATCATCTTTTTGATGTAAGATGTTCTTGGTCGTCTTCGGTTTCTTTTCCTATATATCTTCAACAGGGTTTCTACTTAGAGATTCAACAATTAAATTTTAGTCACCTGCGGCCCCGCGAGATCGCTTACAACTTCTTCGGTCAGTATATATAGATTCCTTGTTTATTTCGCGAGTGTACCTACTTATTATTCTCTGAAACCATTTTTTTGAATAGTATTCCCCACGTAACCTTGACTCCTTTTTTTTTTTATCGAAAAATCTTCTTCGGATAAATTTTTCATTGGTACCGTTGGAGTCGAAGATAAAATACCTCAATTGCTACCTGGGAGTCAAACCGGGGACTTCATGCGCTGAAAAACGCATTTCGACCACTCAACCCCCATTATAATAATATAATGAATAAACTTTAAAATTAATATGAAAAACAAATGTTTAATATTAAGATAAGCAGTGGTGGATTGGCCCACTGTGGGCCGGTGCTTCTGAGGGCTGTAGTCGTAAATATATATCTATATTATAACCTATAGGTGTAGGCCTACAATATAAAAATTAATTATTTAAAATTATTTTACTGATAAGGAAATCTATTAAGAGATGATATTTATTGTCATTGATATTATATATCACAAAATAAGTTAAATAAACTTATTCTTTATAGGTACCTATATATTTATATATTTTAAATATTATTAAATTTATCAGCAAAATCAATTTATTGCTTTTGATAAGGATAACTTGTTTATAATTATTCATATAACTAAGTTACCAAGCCTTATGTGTTATGAATATAGTAAGTCATAATCACATCGGCCCAGAGTCTGACTGATGAGCCTCCGGCTATAGTTCTATAGACTCCCAGATCCCAAAAGCCTTACTCACATTTAAAAAATAATAATAATAATAGATAAAATTTAAAAAAAATTCTAAACGATCTGATTGTTTTTGATTTCTATGAAATTTAAATTTAAATGTTTGTGTATTACGTGTTTTTAGACGAAATGTAAGTTTAAATTTCCATTTATTTTTTTTAAACATTCAATATTATATCCATAATGCTCCTATTATCATTAAAATTCCTGATATTCCATATTCCTGATTTTACTATTTACTTCCAATTACAGGCTCCAATATTTTAATAATTATATATATTTTTAAATGGATTGCACTTTTTCCAAATTGGATTTTAAATTTTCTTTAAAATCAAAAATTTGAATTGGAATAATTGACAAAGTAATTGCGATATTTAAATTAATGATATTTCTCTGATTTTTGTAATTATTGCTACTTTTTATATATCTATTTAAATTTTACTTATTATGTTGGATCATAAGGTATATATATTAAATTTTTTCTCTAAACGATCCACAGATATTTTTTTATTAAGAAATCCACAATAATACTTATAATTTATTTATAAAAATAAATATATACTATAAAAAATAACAATATATATAAGCAAAATTATATACACAAAAGAAAATGTGCTTAGACTATTTAAAAAAATATAGACAACTAGTTTCGACTGACAGTCATCATCGCGCTTATTATAATTTAGGTACCTTTCCTCCCTAACTTACATTTTAAAATTATTTATATCGATTTTTGAGCCTAAATTTTATATATAAACGAGAAAATTTGTATAAAAATGCGATCATAGGCGGTATTTAGCTACAAATCAGTTTTTTGGGTGTAAACCCTTTAGCATCCAGTCCTATTTATTATTAGTGTTTTCTATATTATATGATTTTTTTGTTTTGTAAAAGGCCCGATTCTATACTTTTTCTCGGGGCCGAAAATGTTCCTAAATACCTAAATTCATATTTATGTTACAGAATAAGTTAAAAGGATACTACACCCGCATTTGCTGTCTCCGTCTATAACCATAACTGAAAGTATAAGAAACTTACGTTCGGCATTCTTATTAAAATTTTGTCATTTATAATATTAAAATTAATTTACCTATTACCAAATTTATAAATGAAATCATTATCTATGTCGTAGCGTCGTGTTTTTTCAAAAATTTCAATTTTGTAAATAAATATAACTATTTTTAAATCTTAATAATTGAAATAGATATACCTCTCATTAAAATTAATAAATTATAAATATAATCTATTATTAATTCAGAATTTCAACTATATTATTCTTCCGTCAGAAATTTGAATAACAAAAATAAAGTTATAACATAGATTATATCCACTATGTAAATGTCATGCAATTATAATTCAGATAGGTCATTACTTTGGAAATTACAACCCCAAAAGGGAAAAACGTATTTGGGTCCACACGTATAAAAAATCACTGTAAAATATCGACATTTTCAAAATTTCTATAAAAATATAAGAAAACACGAAGTAAAATATTTTTTATACTATTGGATGTCCGTTTCATAATTTAATGAATTATTACTTAAAGTACGTATATCTAACCCTAAACAGTGGACCATCTAAAGAACTTAGAAGTTATGTTTCAGTGTAAGTGTAAAATGATGAAAATGAAGAACGAAAAAAGAAAAATTGAAATTAATAAAAAAATACTCTTATCAATGTGATAATGGTTGTATCAGAGAAAAAAAATAAGACTTGTTTCTTTTCTCTCTGTTGAGTTTTATGCCTCGTGCTTTTCTCACAAATAAATTAACTTAAAAACTATTTTGCTCAACTTAAAATTTAAAATTAAAATAAAATAAAACTAAAAAGTTTTACCTTATCCATGGTTGCATGTTTCAGTTTAACTGAAACCATACAAACTTATAAAAGGTTATACTCGTTTTTTTATTCGATGTTTATATTCTTACAATTCATCAAATTAATTTAATTCGACTTTATTTATTCTGTTTCGTGTTTGACTTGAGTAAAGGCTACCTTAAAGGTTTTATATTATCCCTGGTCGCATTTTTCAATTTATTACATATCACACAAATGTATAAGAATACCAGAAGAATATCTATGAGGTACCTAATAGGTATATGCACGTAAAATAGTGACAATTTGCTAACTTCCCGACCCTCCAGAGTCTAAATTACATTAATTCGAACGTGTTTTTAAGAGCGATCTTCAGCTACACGAGGTTAATACATTTAATTATAATGAAATTGTTATAGGAAGAAAACACACATTATTATAATAAGGGTCAGAACTCGCTACAATATATTTCCAATAAGACTATACTTATCGTTACAGGCGTTTTTTTTTTTTTATCATAACTATATACGTCTCTCACGAAATACATTTCAATCATAAATAAAATATTATGTAAACAAACAACATCTATCGAAACGCACATTCGGTTTTACAACTCGTAAATCATTTTATATACATAAATTATATTTGAATTCCACTGATAAATTTGTCATGGTATTGGTTCGACTCGATGAAAGGCTGCCTTAAAGGTTTTACCTTGGTTGTCAATATCATTTCAGATATATTTATAAAAAAAAAAATAAAAATAGTGCATTTCACTCGTCAGGTGTCAATATGGGCGGATGCACTTCGCTACTGGGCAGGATACTCTTGGTGGATGTATTGCATTTGAATGCAGTGCATTTGCATTCAGTAAAATGTTTCTGAGAGTAAATTCGGTGCAGTATTCATAACTATTAATATTAGTTATATACCTACTCAGTACCTGTGTTTAACGTTACATCAACGAGTAATTAATGTAGAAATAAATATAATTTAGTGTGACCTTATATACATTCTAAAATTTAATATAATATATTTATAATAACTCAATTTAATACATCTACTATAACTCTTACTACCTAGTTAATATATTCGGTTTATTTTATTGTATATGTTCAGATTGGGACGTTTAATATTGAAAACGAACAAAATATTATGTACACCATTTTGATTTTTAATTGGTGTATAACAGTAACATAATTAAACAGTCACATGACATACAGTTGAATAAAATAATTAAGATAACAAACAACATACAATACCAATTAAAAATGTTTGGAAACTTTAGGAAATAACGATTATCGTCTATTTTTTGGGTTTTTTTTTTTTTTAATTATCACATAATAACAGTTTAGAGAGAAGGTGAAAGAGAAAAAGAAGACATAATAATAATTTATCACTCAATTCGATAATAATTAACATCAATATAAATCGTTCACATTAGTATAACTTTATTGAGATATTCTAAATATACATATTTTTATTTTTTTTTATTTCGAGTCCATAATTAACGAGTGTCACACTAAAATCATAGTGATATGGCAACCAATGGCATTAATGAATATGTGAATTGACTATTATGATTATTTTTTTTTTTTTTATCCACAAATACTGTAGCTCCAGTGCACACTGTGATGTAGAATATACACAATAATACATGATTTAACTTTGTTTTTTTTTTTTTTAACTTTTAACCAAATAATAACTTATATTTTGATAAGTGACAAATTTTTATAATTAGTATTTTTAATTTTCTTGAAATCATCAGTAGGTACCTATTAAAATGTACTGGTTTATTTAAAGAAATATGAACGATTATTTTAAAAGACCCCAATAAAACCTAAAAATCACTAGCTCCCTCGCTACGCTCAGAATCTAAAATACATTATTTCCGTCGATTTTTTTTAATTTAGTTACAGTAATGCACAACTAACATTATATTAATCATCTTCAAGTCTTGAAATCTAATATTATCAACTATTTGGACCCCAATTTGGACACAAATACCTCAAAATTGATAATTTAGTTGAAAAAATTCAAACGATTATAAAAAAAAAATCTTGATTTTTTTATATTAGTTAGAGTAAAGTATTGTTAACGTTGAATAAAATGTTCAGCTCTTAAAACCCAAAATTATGCCATTTAGGACTTAGAAACCTCGAAAACTAAAATGTCTATAAATAGCCCAAAATTGCAAAAAAAAAAAAAAAAATGTTTCAATCGTCGTGAATATATTATTAAATTCAATATTGGATGTAAATTTCAAGAATTTAAAGTCATTATTTTCGAAATTACGAAGAAATGAAAAATCTGGATTTGACGAAATCGTATTTTTACCGTCTTTTCGTCATTTTTTTTTTTTTTTTGGTAGTTTTTCTACCCTACGCATAAAAATACTATTAAGAAAAATCAAAAAAATGACCTCTTAAGAGTACCAACTAGATGTAATTTACTACCTACCGGAAACTGGGTAAGCTTGTAAAGATCTGAGCACTCTTTCTGGCAGAAAAAGTGTTAACAGAAAAATAAAAATAAAATAAACACCATTGTAAAACCACTATAGCTCCCTCGCTACGCTCAGAATCTAAAATTCGATCACTATGATGTTATAACTGGAAATATTGTTTTATACTCCTCATGTCTATAGTATATTTACGTAAATATTCTTGTATTTCATAGTAGGTATCTATTGAATTTCTTATACGTAAATATATTTATACCTTTTACCGAGTACGTAGATAGGAACCACATGTTATAACGCGTAATTCTATCAAACTTTAAATACACATGCAATTAAACTACAACTATATTAATAACCTCCTCTATGACTTTCTCCCCTCTTTCGGTTATATCACATATTGGATCCACGTTTTCCTCGTTTTTTTTTTTCGTTCTATTACATAATATTATTATGTGTAAATACTTGAAAATTACTTTTTTTTTTAATGTAGTTAATAAAAAAAAAAAATATCAGAATTTCATCTAAAATTAACTAATTTTCAAGATTTTATACCTATTGAATAATGATGGATAATACAATATTTGGGTAAGCAGTTATATATTTTAAAAATAGGTACAAATTCACAATTGTATTTATATTAATTATTATTTTATTAAATTCCATTTATTATTAAGTAAATTGTATTGAATTTTATCGGATTAAACTTCAGAACAACGTACATAATTTTAATTATCTTGTGAAATGAATTGCTGTTGGCTGTAGTGAGTTGGAGTTAAACTTTGAGTTGCTGCTGTAGAAGTACTCTGAGTAGGTTTCTCTTCTCTTTTTCTCTCACAGTTCATTTATTAGAATATTTTGATACTGGTTTCTAACTCGAAGCTTTTGAATATCATCCAATTTTTTAAAGTACGGTAAAAGGGAGATTGAAAAAATAGTATATCTTCATTGTTTTCTATTGGACTGATATTTTGATTGACTGTTGCAAGTAGTTACTTTTTATTTTCAATTTTTAATAAATCTTCTAAATATTTTTCTTCTTGTTTTTTTTTTTTTTTTTTTCATGGGAAGTTGTGAATAATCAGAATCGTTGGAATGTTTGGTTTCGGCAAGACCTTTTGACTGTATAGGTGTTTGTTAGTTTGTAAGTTGAGTGTTTTCCGTTCCAAATTTTGATTCAGATGCATGTGGATTTTCGTAACTAGTGCTTGGATTTGATATTTCTATATTAGACTCATCATTTTCAATATGATTAATAATATCATAATTATTATATCGTCTTCATAAATGTAATTTTCTTTCAATTCTACAAGTGTATCTTCATTAGAAATATTTCCTTCCGAAACCCTCGGTGTTGTGGTATCTTTAAAGAAAAGCATCAATTTAAAATAAGACCCGTTTCCTAGCCTTCTTGTGAACTTCCAGAATTTCATTACTTTTTTTTCTCTCTTAAAAAAGCATCGCGTAAACTCCTCCATTTCTTTTTTGCATTTTCTTCTAAAAATAATATATAATAAAAAAAAAAGACTAAAAATAAAAAAAAAAAACAAGAAAATTTGGTACTTGTTTATTTCACCCAATAACCCACCCTATGTCTATTTTTGTCATACCTGCAGTAGTACTACACGGAATAGCATTTATGAATATGGTGGTTAAAGTCAAGGATGGAAGACGTTTTTAATTTTTTGTTTTTTGTTTTCGTTTATGACTATATATAAAATATTATTCGTCCTTCCCAAACCAAAAAAAAAAAAAAAAACCTAAAAATAAAAATAATCTCGAAACATTAATTAAAAAATAGAAAAAACACATTTTATTCCGCATATATATATATATATATAGGTATTACGTAGACATATTTGATTATTATTTAAATATCCTACGAATAAATAATAATACCTATCTATTTATTTGTTTTGTTGTATATTGTATGTATAAATAAATATAATACTGTTTATTTATTTACAATTGTATCTTTAAACTAGGTAGGTATACCTATACTTGGCAACGGGATTAGCATTTAGACAATTAGCGCTAGCATTTCGAATGTCAAAAACTGCAGTTTCAAATATAGTCATTGACGTGTATATAACCATTTTTTGGAATGCATTGAAAAACGAGCATAGGTATGAGAACATTGCGAGCAAATTTTCTATAATAAATGGAAAAAAATGTCGGAAAAATTCAGGGAGCATGTTTTTTAATAAATTACAAACGATACTTGTCTCTTGTTTTAATGGCAGTAGCTCATGCGAATATTGTAGATTTGATAGATTGATAAACGTCGGTTCCTATGGAAAATATTGTGACGGAATGTAATACAACAGTTTATCAACGTCTTGAAAATGGTACTTTGAAACTATCAAATCAAAACGACTTGTTCAATTCAAATCTTATAGCTCCATATTATGTTTTTATTGGCATTGCCGTTAAGAAATAATTATATTACGAGACCATTTCCAAGAAATCAATATTGGAAGATAATAATTCTAAATCATATTATAATTATCGGCTCTCAAGAGCAAGGATGGAAATTGAATGTGCTATCGATTATGTTGCGTCGTCTAAATTGAGAATCCTTTTATAAAATCAATCGAAACAAAAGTCGAAAGTGCTTACGACCATAATGTTCTTATCAGAGCCATTTGCATACTACACATAACTGATACGGAAAATCGGTAATATTTCGTCACCACGTCAAATGGCAAGTATGGTTGATGTAGAAAGAGGTTAATCGAAGTGTTCGAAAGTTTCCAGACCAAACGAGCGAAAAATATAGAAGTTCTGAGTATAAAGATAGAGTATGGAATTGTTTCTTGTTTCTTCGACCTCTCTTCTAGCTCAATTAGAAGATCATAAAATGTTGATTGAGCCATTCTAAAATACTCATAAAACTTTGTTTCATCATCCATTAGATGAGGTAACAACGTGAAAAATTCCCCTCCAATGGTTCTTGACTTCCATGCATTGTGTACCTATCCACATTTTTTTCTTTCTTGCATGTTGACTTCTCCATTTCTCGTCTTCTTCTTCTAAAGAATGCAAGCACTATAACAGCTAACTCACCGTTTTTAAAACTTTTAAACATAGTTCTCGCGTCCGCTCTGGTCAAAATGCTGAAACAAACTGAAACAGCCGAAAGTAGCCTAGTAGGAAAACGGCAAGGGCGGAACGGACGAGCTACGGGCGAGGTACGGATATGTGTGCGTTCGTGAACACGATGCCTCGATCATGCCTCAATCAACACTCGGCCCGACACGCGGATCGAGTACGGCGCGGTTATGTGTGTCCCAACCTTAATACGTGTCTTGGAATGAAAATTTACACGAAGAAAACCATACAATATGCAGTGTTGGGTAGTAACGTAACGGACGTTACTCGTTACTGTAACGTAGTTATATTTTCTAGTAACTTTATAGTAACTTCGTTATTTGATTTTTGTAGTAACGTAAGAGTAACTACGTTAGTTATCTGTAAGTAACTTTGTAAAATAACGAGTTACATGTTTAAAAATAAAAAATACAATTTATTCTAATAAATTCGTCTAAAATTGCGGATGACCCATCATATATGCGAAAAGTAGATATTTTAACGATTTTATGATTTTATATAATAAGTTGGAGTAGGCATGATATTGAATTTTATAATATTCGATTAGCGATTATCAGAAAAAAGTAAAGATATTTTTCGCATTTTATTTTATTATTTTCACTTTTACATATTTAAAAATGTTGAATGTAACGTCATTGTAACTAGTTACTTTTGAATTGAAAAAGTAATGTAACGCTATTACTTTTGTATTTCAGTAACGAAAAAGTAATTTAATTACCTTTTAATTTTGTAACTAGTAACGTAACTTAGTTAGGTACTTTTAAAAAGTAACTTACACAACACTGACAATATGTTGGGATTTCATAGTAGGTACCAGATCCAATATAGTCGGGCTTCTCGTACTGCAATATTGGAAATATATTTGTGGAGTATTTTAAAATAAATACAATTTAATGACGTATATAGTAAAATAATAATAAGTATGCACCTAAATATCTATTTATGTAAAGTTTAATAATATTATACGTTTAGTCATGATGTAATATTACTAAATATTATATTCACTAGGTATAAATCATAATTTATTTAATTACAATATATTTAAATACTAATAGGTATTAATTAGTAATTATTTCTGGGTATCATTTTATTTTTAATCGTAAAAATATATAGACTAAGTAAGTAGGTCCATTCCCTTTTTCTCATTCCCATTCCTTGTCGTTGATCAATCGATCTCTGTGCCTTATATCAAACTTGTTTCATAGGACACTACTTTTTTCTAACTATCCATAGATCATCATTTCATATAGTTTACAGTTTTGGTTATTTAGTGTTTGTATGCATTTTAGAAACATATTAACACTACTATAGATTCATTCTGTGCATATTCAATAATTTGTTGTACAATTTTTATAAAAGGTAACGTTACAGTGTAATAAAACATAAATCTCAAAGTATAAAAGACAAAATGGGTGAAGAAGAACTTCCATTTTATAATGGGAAATTTTTACAAATGTAATATAAAAATAAAATAATGGTTACTATTTCGTAAATATGTATATATTCTGTGATATTACTGCAGTGACATAATGATTAGAATATTTTGATATTTCCAATATTTTTCTAAAAGCTAAGTGCCCCACATACATACTTTCTTAGAATATAAAATAAAGCTCAGTTTAACTTATTCTAAAAAGAGTAGTTTCAAATTATCCGGAGCACCTTTTCTTCTTTCCATTTTTTTATGTTAAAAACGTCGAATTTATATCATTCTGTTCATTTAAACGAAAATGACGAAAAAAGTGACATATTTTATCATCACCAAATTGTATGGTTTTTATCTCATCAATTCGGATAGGTACGGGAAATTTTTGGATCTAGTAGGTATCATTATGTTCTCTTGTTGATACTTTACATTTTGAATTCACCAAGGACGTCGAATAAAATGTATCCAAACGTCGCACTTTTATCATAGCTACCCACATATTATAATTAATAATAGGAATAAACACACTTTTTTTCATTTTTTTTTTTTTAATGACTAAATATTTTTATTTTCTAGAATTATTAAGCACTGATTTTTATCAACCGGAACTTCCGTTGCTTTTCGGTCCACTTCGAGCACTGCTTCTATATTTTCAATTTTATTCTTGTAAGTCTAACTAAATTAAGTAAATAGGTAAATTGGAACATAAACATATAAGAAACATTTTTCACAAATTCTCATCAGTTTTCAGAATTATTATTGCTTCACTAGATCAACTTTGGAAAATAATATAAAACTTCTAAATAGCTATGATAGATGTGTGATAGAGGAAAACATTAAATCGCCAATCAAAACATTTATATTTTTTAACTAGAATTATACCTACAACAAATATTAATCTATGTGCCACCAAGGGCGGTTACATAGGGAGGTAATGGGGTAATTTCCCTAAAAACAAATTCGAGTAAAACGGTGTAAAAAATTGGTTAATAAATTTTTTTTTTCTTATATGAGTAACTCATGAATTGCCCCTCCTGTTTAGGACCTCTATATTTGCCTCTGTGTGCCACATGTAATCTTCACTTTACCAATGTTAAATAAATTAGCAATTTTTGTTCAATTTTATTGTAAATATTATAATCATGTCGGACTAGCATCAAAAAGCCCAGTCCGCCATTTGATCAAGTGGGGCCCATGGTTAATAAAAAATATACCAATCGTTCAACTTAATACAAACTATTTCTAAATATATATACATATAATGCAAAGTTTAAATATTTTTAGAAACATAAATTGTTAATAATTATTATTATTACTGTGATTTAGTGATGATATGTATAAGTGTTTTTGATGTTTGAAATTTGAGCTCAAAAATCAATGGACAATATTATTATTGTGAATTTTTCTAATAAAAAACCATAAATTAAAAAGTTTTATTTTTTACTTGAGTTGAAATTATGAATTATGAAATTATGAATATTAAAAATAGCAATAAAGCCACAAAAAATATATTTGTAGTTTTGAAGAAAATTTAAAATCTAGTATATGGAATAAAATACAATAACTATAGAAAGAGAAAGTTATATACAGTATAATAATATAGGTAAATGGTACTCGTATAATTAATTATTAATTTATTTTGAAGTCTATCGAGAGGAGGTAAACGGTAAAGTCTTAGTACTATAAATTTTCATAATAAAGAAATATAACATATTAAGCCTGAGCATTTTAAAATAAATATTCAATTTACTCGAGTAAGTAGGTATTACAAAATAAGTTATATTGAAAATTTAATGAATATATAACGAAATAAATAAATATTCTTTAATAGGCCTAAAATACAGATTTTTAGACATTTTGATTGTGGTGGTTGCCACACAAAGTTATGCATTTTATATAGGTATAGACTCTAAGGCTTAAAATCGAAGATTCAGTCCAATAATTGAAAAACCATTTTGAAATTAGCCAAATTTGGAAAACCTTGGAGAGGTAGTAAATAGTAAATTCTAAAATATTGTTAATTTTGTTAATAATATGTTAACTATGATAATAAACAGAGCAATAACATAAAAATAAAATAAGCAGATTTATGAAAACAATATGTTATAATAAGTAGGGAATGGATTTGTATGAACTAAAAACCCTCAAATTATGCTTTAAAAAATACTATGATAATATGCAACAAAACATGTATTTATTTTTAAATATGCATTTAAAATTGAATATAATTCAAAAAAAATTATTAAAAAAAGGTATTAAAATCAAACAAAATTATTAATTAATTTTATTGTTTTTGCCGATTGGTTGATTCATCTATGACCGATCGTAATTGTATCGACATTAAATGTATACTGTAGATAAAGTCTACTTTATTATACATTGGAAAGATGTGAAACTCGTGATTTTAAAATGGTTTATATTCAAACTGTAATTTGATGAACTTTTATAGCTGGAAATAAAAATAAGTACTTGAAAATATAAGTTAAAAACAAAAATATGCATTTAAAATAAAAATGTACAATAAAAAATGACAAATATACATTAAATATACAAAATAAAATTGGTGTTATTTTTATAAGAATGATATAAATCGTGCACATTTCTTATCAAATTCCCAATAAATTATTCTAATATATGCATTTACATATAAATCCATTCCCTAATAATAAGGATTAATATTGTAAAACTAAAACAGTAGTATAATACACGTGTATGAACAACAACAAGAACACAAACTTTTCTAAAAAACACTGAAAAAAAAAACTCTGGGCTGAGGTACTAACCGGCGACGGTGATGACGTCTCACATAGGCCAACCCCACCACTATTATACATTATTACCATTATCATCTACCTACTATTTCATTTTTTTTAAAACAAATATAACAGCAAAACTAAAAATAATAATTTTTTCCCAGTATTATAGTGGAAAATACATTTTGTATACAATTTTACATATTAATTGTGGATAATTAACTAAAAAATGCAAGTATGGGTATCTACTTTTAGATTTAAAAAATATATCAATTATTTAGAATTTTGACCATGGTTGCAGAATAGGAAATAATAGTAGTATATATATATTTAGTAAATTAATATCAGACCTGATAAACAACATTTGTGTAGATTTATAAATAAATATTATTATTGTTATTTAAATATGAGCAAGGGGGTCTCAGGGGCCCATAACTTTTTGATGGTTTAATCAGTGACTGCAGTCTAGGAGTCCGGGCCAATCCAACCCTGTATATAATAAATATATGAGAAAAACATTTTGTTCAAGAAATAGGATATATTCAAAAGATGTTTACGGATTTATGAATAATACATAACATATTTTTGTTTTGAACGCTTCAAATATGTTGTATTTGTTTCGTAAAATACAAATATACATAATCTTTGGCAAAATAATATGAATACACTTAATATTATGTACAAAAAAAAAAAAAAAAAATATCAAGTGCAAAAAAAAAACAATTGTGTAAAAACACATTTTTGTTGAAAATTCTAAGTATCTCATAAAAAGAACAAAATAGTTTTACTCAAAGGGCATTAAATTTAAAACAAAATATTTTTAGAAGTAGATAATCATTAATATTTCATAATTTTTTTATTAACTAAAAAGAATACAATTTCTGACTATAAAATAATTTGATAATAATTTCTATACTTGAAGATATCACATATTTATTGTTAAAACAATTAGTGTTTGTATAATTTATGGTATCAATTTAAATGTAAGAAAAATGTTTTTAAAGAATTATTTGAAAGATATAATACATTTTAAGTAATAGTCAGATTTTTTTATATTAATGCCCTTTATGAACTTGAGTTATTTTTCCTTTAAAACTACAAACTTAATTCTAAAACAACTCATAATATATACCTAATATAAAGAAATACAAAAACCAAATTCACTTTTATCAAAAACGCTTGAACAACATTAGCAAAAAACACTTATCAATGTTATTAATTTTATATAAAACATAATATCTAATCTATACAGTAATTGTGACAATGTAATAGGTAGGTATATTATAAAACTGTATTACTTAAATATTTAATTACAATGTGTATTTTAATATCAGCTATACAAACATTTTATCACTTGTACAATTGATTGAATTGATTGATTGTATGTGAATTAACTAAAATATCTCCAAATTCTATATCAGGTAGTTAAAATACCTAGTCAGTATAACTGTAATCATCGACAACTAATGCCATAAAATTAAGTTTTATCAAATATTAAAATTAGGTTATTTTCTGAAATCAATTCATTAAACTCATACTTTTAATAATTTATGTAAAAAAAATTATGTTTTTCAGTTTAAATATTACAATAGGCACTATAAAACATATTCATAGGTATCAAAAAGTTCAAGGCAAACAAACATTACTCATCTTATCTCACTATAATATAAAATATATTTTCTAGCATTAGTTGTTAAACTTAATATTTCTTAATATACTAGCTACGTATTTAATGCATATTGAATTATATAATATGAAATCAAAGTGCACCAAATATTTCTTAATATCACTAATGTGTAGGTAATTTAAAGGAGAGCGACTATGTTTACACAATATTTTACAATAAATTCTTACGACTACGTAAACACTAGACATATATTAGTTTATTATAGCATGTATATAATATACTTAAATATACACAAAAAAATTTATTTAAGACTAGTAAAAGACTTCTTTTTATTAATAAAAGTAGTAGTTATTAATAAAAAATTTAATACGTTCAATGAATTCTTTGATTTTAAAATGTTTGTTTTAAAGTGTTCATTGTACAAAATTATATTATTTATATTTTTAATAATATAAATTCAAAAAAATGAATAAATATTTTACAATTTGTATATTATAACAAAATACATGATAAAATGATAAAATGAATCCCCAAAATTTTTTAATTAGTCCATTAATCGTACAAAACAAGGAATTTTAGAAAAAGAGTCTGAAACATATAACTATTATTAACAGTCATTGAAAAAGAATAATACCTATCAACAAATATCATAAATAAATAACTCAAATTGAACTCATAAATAACTATTAAAAAATTCCAAATAGCAATTACTTACATTTATTATTATACAACTTAGTAGCCAAAATATACAGTAGTTCCATAGAATGCATATTGTTGTTAATAAATTAATTCATTTAAAAACCATATTTTATTACCTATTTTATTTCTTCAATATTATAAAAATATATATTCTTAGTGAAATGAGACCCATATACAAAATAATATTACACCACTATTACCTACCTTATAAAATTACTAAACATAATATATATATATATATATATATATATATATACATATATTTAAAAAAAATGTATATTTATGTAATCCATTTTACAAATATTAAAACCTATAGAAAATAGTTGAGAATAGCTAATGTTTTATATTCATTATAAAACTTAACAAGAAAACCACAATAGGATTTTTGATTATGTTCTGATAACAATATTTTTTTATACTTTTTATATATAAATAAAATTTTCATAATCATTCACCGTACGGTCATCATCATGGTTATTAGTCCAAACTGTCTGCACCTAAAAATATCATAATACATAATATTATTAAATTAGAATGTTGTTATGCTTATTTTTACTAAAAAATATTTTAACGTTTAATAAAAATATGTATTTATTTAATTCATTTGAAAATAATGCAAATATTTTATTGTAACATTTTTTCTTTTTTAATTATATAAAATCATTCCTAATGAAACTACAAAATAAATTTTAGCTCACCTGTTTTGACTTATAGTTTGGATTCCGTTTGAGAAGGAAAATGAAGTCACTATTATAAGGCCAACAATATTGCACGTTCAATGGCATGTCATCGTGGTGTAGTTTACGTTCATATTTTTCAGATTGTGATACCTAATCAAAAAACAAAGGTTTAATAATTGTTGTCAAGTGTACCAACAATAAGAATACTATATATTTACCTCATACAAGGAAAACTGTTCTACTTTTTCCTTACTGCTGTAACAGTTAAGCAATATTCTGATTAACTCGTCGACAGTGGTACGATCAGAAATCAATAAACTTTTATACTTTGACTATTAAAAAAATACAATTAATTTAAAATATCAAAGTTTAATGAATATATATATATATATATATATAAAATCACACTTACCCCTGGCATCAATTCACTGTCGTAAATCTTTACAAGTCCACCTTTTTTCGATTGCAAGCAGAACCTATTTTTTTTTTTTAAAAAAATTCATATTAATTTAATTTAATTAATTAAATAATTATTACAATAATAAATAATTTAATTGACCATAATAGTACAAAATAATAATATGTAATATAATATATTGTAATATTATTAAATAGAGTGTTTAAACAGTGAAATTCAAAGATTCAGGATACCTATAAAATAATCAGAAAACAAATGTTATACAGAAGTATTATTTCGAAATTTGAAGAAACCAAGAGTTTATCTGTTACATTAGTAAAGATATTCTATATGGCAAAGGTTTATTTTTACTTTAACTTTAAAACATGAGTTGAAATGAATAAAATATAGAATATCCTGTTGACAATAATTCAAGAATTCTAACTGTTATTATTGAATCTAGGTAAATATTCTAGACCAAAAATAACTACCTACAGTAAAAAATGTCCAATTAAAAAATTATCATGTAATGAAAATATAAAAATATAATATTTAAATTATTTATTATTTTGTTTATTGCCTATAAAAATATGTAATTAATCATTCACTATCATAATATTATTTATATATATATATGTACTCAATTTAAAATATAGATAAATATGATTTATACAAATTATTTATTCATACCAACCATATTAATATTGTTAAGTATAGTAATTTATAAATATATGGTAATTTTGTATTTTTATAGGAAGGTTATGTATCTATTTGCCATTTTTACCGGATACCATAGGATAAAAATTAGACAGTAGAAAATTCTAAAAGTGTAGTTAACTGAACAAATATGAACCGTTGAAATAAAACTATGAAATAATATGCCTTAGAATTTATAATAATTCGTTTATGATTATGTAATTATTCACATTGCATACATTTTTAAAATAAACAGATTATACATATTATTATTATAGGTAAAGTACTTTGGTTTATGACATAGTATTACTATAGAAATTTATAAAACGAAGAGTTCCCAAATACAAGTTAATTGAAAAAAAAGAAAATATACTATTAAGTAATGTATTTAAGATTTTCGGATCTGAAGTTTTGTAATTAAAAATTTTATTGTATAAACAAGAATGAATAACTGACAACCACAGGCCACATTCAGCCCATCATCCTTTTTATCCGAGCTGTATTATTCTTTAATATTTTTATCATATAATTATATTTAAGCATTTAACTCTATTATAATATAATAAAACCTAATCTATTATATTAGCTCTTATCATATGTATAAAATATGTTAATTAATTAGTTTCACATAATAATAAAAACAACTTTTTTATTTGGCCCACAATCATTTTAAGTTTTAAAAATTGGTCTTTTAGTTGTCCATCCCTGCTATAGGATATAGGTTTTATCATAAAGTATCAAAATAATAAATATTTGGAATTTGGAATTTCGCTCAACATAGCCTAATCGAGACATAACTTAGGTTAGGTACCAATAGGATAAAATCCTCAGAACAAACATAATATACATATAATATAATATATTATATTATATTAAACATAATATAATAGTAAAATTAAAATATGTAATTGAATCGATATTTACCTCGATTCTCCTCTAGGATGACACGATTGTAACAATGCAGGACATGCTTCGTTATCCAATACGAATACAGTTCTGAGTCCTGCGAAACGGTATACAATTTATTATCTATATAGTTTTATACTATTGATTTTAGAACTATAGTTCTAATACTAACACTAACATGCACAATCATTCAAATAGTCGTATAAAAGTAATTTTTAAAACATTTTTCTTTTCGACATTCAAACCCGAATTTTAGGTGTACTTATCGCTTAGTTATACATACCAATTTTTCTGAGATTTATTTCCATGGTCATGTAAAACAAATTCGGGTCTCTGTGACGCATCCGGTATTTGTTGAGTAGAATGGATATCACTTCGCTACAAGTAGTTGTGTAAGCCAAACCGAGTGTTTTGTACTCGAGGTCGGCACGCAAACACTTTGTGAACACTTTGATTGTATCCTACAAAAAAAATAATATTTACTTCGTTTACATACATAATACACTAAAAAAATAATTCCTCTAATAATCTATAATATGCACATTATGAATCGAATTTAAATAATACCTAATAATAAATAAACGTTAAAATCGCATGTGTGCAAACCTTATACCCATTACTATTCAATAAAAATAACAAAAAATAATTTGTTAATTAATAATATATAAAGAATAATAATAAAAAGATAATAATCAGTTATAGATGGTAGGAGTGACACCATATTTCATCAGACAAGATAGTATTATTTTTATTTTAAATTTGAAAGATGATTTTGAGTAAAATTTGAAATGTATAATATTGTTATATTATATACTCAGAAGTTTTATAGAATTCTTTATCAACAATAGATTAATTAGCATTTCTTTTGTATGTGTATTAATTTTTCATAAAAATTTAATATATTTATCATTAATACCGCTAGAAACATTTCAATACGTTTTCATTAGCCGTTTTTTATATTTACTTGCCAAACATATTAAAATTTGAATGAAAAATTCTACATATCATCGTCCGAAGTCAAAATAAACAACCAATCACGGGTGAAGCTGTGACGGGTCACATTGTAGATAGCATTGTTATATAATATATACAAAAAAATAGGTAATCAAGTCGACTGTATTTGTTATCTGATACTTTCCCTGCATTTATAAAAATTCGTTTTCCTTTACGCTAAAGAAAACTACTGGGAAATTAAAAAATTACCACTTCTTAAGTATAAACTTGCTATAAAAAAAACTATAAAAAAGTTCTTTACTTGAAAATTCCTGCTCTACTACTACTTTTGCCCAAAAAATGTGTTTAAAGATAAACAAATACATCATGCTTCGCTCAAAATTTAAAATAAACTATTATAATATACAATTACAATCAGTAACCCCCAGTAAAAATGAAAATACGCCAATGATTATTTTTATTAAATAATAAAATCATTTAATTAATTCATTTTTTGGAAAGTTTAAAACTTAAATATTTTCACTTTATATTTTGTAATTTGACGATATTAGATACATTGTTTAATTTTAACTTTAAAATATTGCTAGGTTCGGTTTTTTTGACTTAAAAGTTAAAATTATAAAAAAAAATTAAATACGAAAAATTAGTTTATAATTAGGTACTTACAACTGGATTTGAAATGTTTAATGACGATACGCTCGAACATCTACTAGACATAGGCTCGTGGTTGAAAGAACTTGCCGTAGACACAATGCTAACTGTGTCGGCACATTTATTCCGGTGCACGTGTTTCAACATAGTTGCTTTTTTTGGATCCCTTTTATATTTTCTTGCCTTTCGACTGGACAAAGACTAACAAAACTAACGAAATATTCAAGACCTGAAAAAACAACGTGTTATTCGATTAATATTACCAAATAAGACCAAAAAATATGTACCTATTTGGATAATGTCGCGTATTTCACAATGGAAATCATACAAATTGTTTATATCAAAAATCTGTACAATATTCTTATTATTTATGAAATTTAATAGAAAATATCTCACTTAAGCTTTGAAACTTGTAATTATGGATTAAGTGAATATCGATATTTATATGTACTTGCGGAAAAATACCAATTACGGAACAAAATATTTCTTAGTCTATACCATAGATTCAGCGCATGAACTAAGATTATCTTAATTCGTGATTTTCTATAATGTTATGATTGTTATGTGATGTTTTATAATCTTACTGTATTTATTAGTGTACTTATAATGGGAAGTTAATATAAGTTTCCAAAAATTTACTAGACATTTACAGCCCAAGAATTAATTTTTCAGATTTTTACATTTCACATTTGACTTTTTAACATTTCGATAGATTTAGATTTCAGTTTTTTATAATTACCACACTTTCAATCATTCATTTTTAATTGTTTTTGGATACCTAATCAAAATACATCAATTTATATAAACTTAATAGTTTTACATATGCAACAATATTTCGTATACGTATTTAAGGTTGCCTATGTATTATGTATAACCTCAAATAAAATACCTATCGTATTTAACATAGTATTAATATAACATTATATCATATTAGTACATTTGATTGTTCGTGAAAAAAAAAACTATTAATCGATAATAATAATAAAAACTATAACATAATAATATAATGATATATTTTAAATTCATTAACGCCTGCAAAAAACACGCCAGATAAAAATATAATCAAAACAAAACCAAACAAAAATATTGAAAAAAAAAAAACATATTTCACGAGTAATCAATCGGGTCGAATTGCAACAGTAAAAAAAAATTATTGAAATTGAAACGGTACATCTTAGTAATTTTTCATTCGAATTCCACATGAATCACATTTTATAATGCCTTTATAAACGACTCGATGTAATTATTATATATTATAAGTTTTATAAAATTGAACATCATGATTTTTTGACATTTTTTTTTTTTTTTTTAAACAACGTGTGAGCGTGTGAAGGTTGGTTTGAAAATAATCATTATTGCTTTAGACAAAAAAACAAATCGTCATTTTACAGACCAATATTTCACCACATCTGGTATAACCATGTTCGAATTTGTGTTCTGAGAAAATCCCTTCGAATGTGAACCTTTTTTTTCGGAAACAACAAGGGGAACTGACAATATACTGTTTCGATTTATTTAAACCGTTTTCTATATGGTACGAGAGAGAAAGAGACATAAACGTATTACGGAATATCGTATACACGGTATACAGTGAAACACGTGTGGCTATCGTATAATAAAATGTGTTTATGCGCGTCCCAGACAAATAGTTTACGAAATGCGTTCATAAATATTGGCTAATTTCGTGCCACTGTCTGGGTTTTTAGGATTAAAATAAGTGCAAAATTGGGGAAAATGCCATTCTTTTACTTTTTGTTATTAACATTTTTCATCCTCTCTCACTGCTTTTGTCAAAAAACCGTTTCCTTTGAAAATATATTCTTTTACATAACTCTATAACAGTCCCACAATTCCTAAGAATTACCATATTATTATTAAATTAAAAGTTTTTTCTGTAAATTATCAATTTATATTATAAACATATCATAAATATACTTCCTGTGTATACTGCAGGGACGGTTTTAGGGGGGGGGGAGGGCGTAAACTATAAATGTAGTCGGCGAAATCAGAAAAGACTATGATTTTTTATTTATTTTTTGCTTATTTACATTTCAAAGATGTATTTCCGTCTGTATTTTAGAGACATCTCATCCCATCCCCAATAAATATTTCTTCGCGCCGGCCTGTATGTATATTAAGTAAATAGGTACCAGCTGGTACTAATTAATTTGTGAAAACCATAAATAGTTCAAAAAAAAAAAATGTCAATACATATTACTAATATATAACTATATAAAAAGTATAATACAATGATGTACATAAAAACATATAATATAATACATACACTATAGTTATAGTATTTTACAAAAAAATTAATATGGTTAGCTACAGGTAGCCTTAGGAAGATGCCACACAGCCATTTTTAAGGGGATTTGTAAAGGAAAATTTTATGACATTTCAAGAAAAATGAAAATTCAATAGTTTAAAAATACTATGTATTTACAGACTATTTTTCGTGGTGTTTCGTCCTAATAAGTATATGAGATATTTTTACATGTAGTATTTTTCAAACATAATTTTATGAATATGTAATTTAGATTTCAGACGACTATTTAGAGATGTCTAGAACTCTAGATATATGATACCACATGTTATATGTATATTTGAGTATATTTAATCAATGGTAATACGAAGACCAATCCACTTCCAGTCGTTTCTATAGTATATCAATTAAAATTTTAACGGCAGTTTATTAGTAGTTACTAGTTACTAACCTATAATACTTTGTATATATTCGTACATATTTTATAGTTTAATAAAACACTATACCATGTTATACATTTATTTATTTTTCAGTTTACAAAAGTAATATAAAATAATTTTAATATATATTTAAAATTTTATTTTTATTTTTTTTAAATATACTCGAATATTGCGCTTTAACTAATATGTTTCATGCCTTTTTAAGCTATATTTTTAAAACAAATTACATTTTCCAGTATATAGATCAATAAATGATCAAACACTATTAGCAATGGTCCTGTAATATTCATTTTCTCCGTCCATTTTTTTTTTTTTTACCTTCAGCCACTAATCAAAACTAATATTAATGTGGCCCTTACGCCATGATTCGCACATGATACACACGTGTAGAATAGGTAGTTTAGAAAATGAATGGTATGCTGCATTTTATTAAACGATATACCTACATATACAATAAAATAATAATAACTAAGGATACCGATCAACAGGTTTTGCTGAAGGGCGATCATTTGAGAGGATATATAGTATTATTATGTTTAATTTTAAAAACGAAAGTTATTGTCCGATGGCGATATACAAACCGGCCTTAAATGATTGGGCAGTGTGCGGAAATGAAAACAAAACCAAAAAAAACATATTTATATTCATTATGATTGGTTCAAAAAATAATCATCAATATTATATTTTATTATATTCATTTCGGGAACCCTTATGGCATATGTATAGGTACTGCACTATGCACACGTGTAACTGTAAAACGCCACCTGCATCACCTACCTGCAGACTGGGGTATGGACAAAATACATAGCTTATGGTATTTGAAATGAATATCATAAAATACACGAAAATTAAAGTACAAAAAATGAGTTATACAATAGATTATATTTTTATTAAATGACATTATTTATTAATTTGATTTATTATTAAATTGACATTAAATGATTATATTTTAAATATGCACATACTTAATTAAAAATAAGACAAATATACCTATATTACATTATTATAGGTACAATTAGATTTTTATTTATTGCCGGTGGACTGGTTAATTAGGTAATTAAAAATTAATTGTTAAAATAATGCACAGATTATAAATATCGATTATGAATGTAAAATTATAAATATTTTCATTATTTTATTCATGAAATATTTTTAATTTTGTGTATTTTAAAGTAAGTATTTCAAATACCTACATTTATTTATTTATCAACAAATATTAGGTACAATATTCTTGACAAACTTTAATGATATTATAAACTGGTTATATAAGTATAGGTAGCATACCTATTATAGTAATTAATAATTATAATTACTAAAGTAGGTGTCTAAATAAGTGATGAAAAATGTCAAAAATAAAAAAGCTAAATTACCATTTTTTTTTTTTTTTGCTCGTTAACTTTTTTTCGGTACAATAAATTGATATATTGATTAATTTCTATTGGTATGACTCATGAGCTGGTGTACATACACAAAATGATAATATTATGATCAATTACAATGTGATAATAGTATGAAAATCACGCGTAAAAATTAAAATTATAAAAAAGATAATAATTCCTACATTAAAATGATAAGATTTTGAATTTACCGTTCATGTCATAGAAATATTGCAGGTAGAATTAATTACCAAAACATAATATATATGTATATAAATTCCTGCAATTTTACCAAATGATTATATCGGTGTATATTTTACTAGAATATAACGGAAAATGACGTTATTTTTACCAATGTTTAACGTATTTTACTTTAAAATATTATATTTATCTATAATAAACCTATTAGGTACTTCATTAATAATATGCAGATATTAGATAAATGCGAAATGTACAGAAAAAACCAACAGTGCGTATTTCGTATACAAGTTATAGCAATACGAATACGAGACGTATAAGAGTAGTACGAGTAGGTATAACGTTTTATATTCCTAATATTATCACTATAAATTTTTATATGGGTAGAATATTTTAATATTTGTAATTAATTTATTAGGTGTACATAATTTATGTAATAATAATCTGTGGTGAGTCTTTATAAACCCGTTTAACATAGTTTTACACGAGGCAATGGTAAATAAACAAGTATAAATGTGACCGATCACTTGCTTCAATATAGCTAAATGTCTCGTGTGAACATTTACTCGCCTCATAATTCGAAGCAAGTCGAGATTCCAGTTCAGTATAGACAAGTAAATTAATTTATTTATTTAGACAAATAAATGTTCTATTTTCTGGGTCACTTACCTCCCCCCCCGCGACCAATTTGTTATATATAAAAACTTCTACCTGTTTGCGTATCTTTATGTTGGAGTATCAGATTTTTATGAACTTGCAGAAGCTATACACTCGAGTAGGCTAATTCATCCCCCTTCATTAGTCACATAGTTGAAAATATAGTTAATTTGAATAACAAAAAGCATATAAACGGATATTAGCTGATTATGTAAGTAATAATACTAAAAAGAAAAACGACAAAATATGCGCAATTTCTCGTACACTCAACATAATATTTTGTATAATTGGAAAAATTTGTACCAATTTTATTTTATTATTAGTCTAATATAATACATTGTAAGAGGTGTAGTAATGGACAGATTTTACACAGCGGGGCGGTGGTTGCAGCTGCTCATCATGTGCGATCGATGCCGATAAATAAAATAAAATGTATATTTCGAAAAAAAAAAAAAATGTGGTAAGATTTAGTCGAGGATTTAGTGAAGGAACCGTCTCGAGACCCTAAAGTACAGGTGTTAACGTTCACGGTAGTCTGCAAGACATTTAAATCTATATTTATACCATATTTACACGCTGTTTATAAACCTCATACTACCTACTATATAATGTATGTGTGCGCAGCCGTCGAAGAAAAAATTAAACAAAACAAAACAAATATTAATGAAAAAAATAAATATAGAAGTAAGAAAATAGAAAACGCGTTAAACACAACACATGCACATTTCATATGAATACACTAATATAGGTATATAGTGACAAAATACAAAGAAATAATTTCTATAATTTTATTAAGTATTTTTTTAGACAAAATATGGGCACCTACTGGATTTTAAAATCTTAAGTTTTTTAACTAAAGATTATAAAATTCAGTATTTCTAATTGAATTGTAGAACTATATATAATAGTTCAAACACGGATTAAATTATTTACATCAAAAATATATTAAAAAATAGCCAAAAGAAAAAAAAGAAAAATTATTATTTAAATCATTTTAAGGTACCAAATTTAAAAAATGGATTTATCTCAAAATTTCAATATATTAACTATTCTTGATTTTATCGATATTGTGATTTTTAAAATTGTATAGATTTATATTTTATTTATTTCAGATTTTAGACTATTTTAGAGTGAAAATAAAAATAAACACGCGACAATTCGAAATTGTGGCTCATAGAAAAATGAATATAAGTACCTACCGATTACTTTTTTCGGATAATTACAATAAATATTCCTAAAAATTATTATACTGTAATCTCGGTGAAATTGAGAAGTTGACCCACATTAAAATGTCCATAAAACGAATCACTTTAATTTATCTATACTAAAATTATTTATATATAATTAAAAAATAAATAAAAATAGTTTTTGTGGAATACGTACCTAAATTATTATTATTATTATTTTTTTTTTAAATAAAAAGACCAAATAATTATTTTAAAGAAACGAAATTTAAACAGCTTAATTTACCAAGGAGACTATTATTATTGTACGAATGTGTAGTTAAATATGAAATCTTTATTATTTTATAATATATAAAAATAATTAAAAATTCACGAATTATGAGTTTAATTTGAATCGCAGAACTAAGTTATACTTACATATATATTTTTTGAACATTAATCACCTGATAGAACGTAAACAATGTTCTTTGGAATAATTTATCATGTTGTTATAATGATTATTATTTCTTAATCGCATTGCAATTGAATTTGGTGTGTAATGAAAATAAAATTCTCGTAAAACACTAAATATCTGACTTTAGTGACGTTGAACAACATCATTAAATTCATTATTGCGATATTTTGTTTTTTCTGGTACACGCGCGGTTCATTATTATAACAAAACAATATACGCCGCACTTGTCATAATACAATAAAATATTTTATATTGAATCATTTTGTCTATTTGTACTTCTGTGTATAGAAGCCGGACAAACTTAAATAAGTCGTCAATTAATTCTGTTTGAAAAAAAAGAAAAAAACAAAAATCGTAAATTTAAAAAAATACAATCAAAATATTATTACGAATACCTAGGGTTTAATGTAAAAATTGATGACCCAACAAATCTTTAAAAATTATTTGAATAAGCAAATATGACTTGAAATTTGTCAGTAGTATTGGTAAAAACGCAAAAATAATAATTATTGAATAATAAAAAACAACGACTATTAACAGTAATTCATTGAAAAACGTAGAAAAATTCTTAAGTATATTTAAATTCGTATACAATAGAAATACATATTTTTATATTTAATACACGAATTGTAAAAGTTCCAGTGGATCAAAATAAAATCATGAATTTCATTTAAATTTGAAAAAAATGCATAACAATTAACTAAAAATAACAAAAAACATAATTTTTTGTTTAAATTTAGTTTTAATTAGCATGCACTTGTTAAATATATATATATATATATATATAAATATATTAACACATATATATTATATAACACAAATATCTATAATCATTTCTATACAACATGAAAAAGTCAATAACTTTTTAACGAATAAAGATATTGAAAAATAATGCACATAAATTAAGTTGTCATCTATCGCTAATTTTCAAGTACCTATTTTCAGTCGTTAGGGGGGTAGTACTTTCCTTGCATTAGACACGATTATTTTGCTGAAATGACAGGTGTGTGCAAATCCTCTTAAAACATTGGGGATAAAAACATGATATTCAAAAATACATGAAAAGTGACCGAGGAAACGAGTGTTTGTGTTTAAAAAAAAAAAAAAAAATCACTGTGCAGTCTGTATACGTGTGGTAAACGGTGTAAAGTGATAAATAATACGCTGCAGGACAGTGTAGAGAGCAAAACGAACGAAAACACAACTGCTAGTCGTACAAAACATACGTAGATGTGATTTACTGCGCTGGGGTGTCAAAAGAACCGGGTAAATAATGCAGATTTTATTAATCTACAGTTTTGTGTATAAATACTCGTATACCTACGCGTATAATAATATTGTAAATACCTAAATCACCGTGTGACACGATCTCGACGAGGGTTTTTATATCGAACTGAAAATGCGGTGGCATATTTTTTTTCCCTTAATCTAAAGGTACACATAATAATATAATAGGGGCCAAGAGGTGCCATGAAGTTGAATAAACGCGTCCCCTCTTGTTTCGAACACACGAACATATTTTAAACACTTAAACGTCAAAATCCACACACGACAGAAAAAAAAAAAAAAAAAAAACGAAAAAAAAGGACCGTAAACGTATATTATTGTTTTATCCGTCACACTAGCATATTATACGTATGAACATCGTCAAGTGTTTGTATATACATATACGTATTATAAGTATCACGCATTTAATATATATTTTAACCGTAGACCCCTAACGACATTATCATGTATCGGGGTGTTGTTGTGTACACAAGTTTCGAAAAGAAATCGTATTTTATACCCATTATATACATCATACACTCTGTCGGGACTGCGTGGAAGAAAATTAATAATTATCTGTTTTTGAATAGAATTTCGATTACGGTATTTGCAAGTAACAAAAATGAAGCCAATTATAAAAAAATACTTTGAAAATTTTAAAAGTCACTATTCTAGCTTTGTATAATATACCCACTATAAAAATTATAGATACATATTATTCAATATTATTTTAAATAAATAGTTGACGATGAGAAATATACATATTTTTAAATTGGACAATGGACACGGATAATAATCGTTTTAAAAAAACTACTGTGCGGTATTACGATAATATACGACGTTACATTTATAATGATCGCTGACGCCACTGATCAAGTGCCGCTGCTGAACGTTAAAAATTTACGATTCCGTCATAAAGACGTAGGTATGTATTTTTTATTTATAACAATTATCTCATATTGTGTATTTTTCGCTGCGTTTTAATATTAATTAAAAATACAATCACGATTTCACAATTATTGATATATATATATACATATATATAGCTCTATTGGTCAATGACGACTCAAATTACGAATCGAAGTCTAAAAATCAATAATTTAAGTCACAAAATAGAACGAACAATATAACTAGCAATGATTTTATAATAATATTATTTTATATATTAAAGTAAGTACCTAATATTTAAAATCTGTTTTCGAAAAATACATCCATAAAGGAATAAAAAAAAAAAAAAAATAGACAATATACGATTTGTATTGAAATGATTTTTATAACAATAAGGGTATATAATGTCATATTGATTTCATATTTTAACCTCTCGTTGAAAAATACTACGCTGTTTTATTTGAAAATGTCCAGGCGCCCATACCAGAAGCGATTATATTTATAAGCGTCTGAATTCTGATGGTCGGACGGGGGAAATTCATACATATATTGTTTATTATACATGTAGTATGTACCATTGTATGTTTTATTTTCTATGGATAAATAGGATTTTGGGGTCAGATTTAACACTTGAATTTTTTTTTATCATTTATTAAATGATCAGTTAATAAGTATAAAGATTCTCAGACATTTAAAAAAAAAAAATGGTTTCATTTTAACTATCTATATAGCTGGTATTATTTATATATACCATATACCTATACGTATATATAGATATGTAGATATCTATACCTATATACTGCAGAATGTATTTTCTTTTCGTAGTGAATCATCGTTGTATAGGTACGTATTATTTAAATTCGTCATAATGCTTGGAAATAACGTAGATAGATACTTATTATTATTTTAAGTCTAAATGTTCTTTTTCTAGAAAAAAAAATAGCTATATATAGTTCTATAGGTACTAAAGTACATAAAAGTATACCTATTTAAGTTCAAATGGTTATTTTTCCATATATTATTGTAAAACGTATCGTTTTCAAATTATAAACCATTGAATAAAAAAAAAAAAAAAATGAATTTTTGTGAAATATATGATTCGGAAAACTGTTATACAAATGATATTATAGGTATATACATCACCCATTAGCAATTAATAACTCAATTTTACGTCATAATGACCAACAGTAATCAATACACATATTATTTTATAGGTTTACAAATAGTTACTGTGTCGAAATTGTATTCGGAGCATTCAATTCGTATCCTCAGGTGGAATTGATACAAGCCGGTCTTACGCGATCGCCGATCAAGTAAAATTAAACGAAATCTTTCTAGGTATAATATTATAATTACTATATTTATTTCTAATATAATATTATAATTATTACGAATAACGGATTATCGAATGTTTTTCTGTTATTTTCGTTATTTTGCAAGTGTACACATTGTGAATGAAAACAGGTATAGTGTCGATGACGTTGTTTTTCATGTAACTACCAATGTAATATAGAAGCCAGGTTTTGAAAAATCTTTGGGAACCGATCAATTTAAGCTCACTAAGTCAAAAACGAATTAAACTATTATGAAACTCGTGCAACTGGTTAAGTAAGCAAACTCCTAGACTAGCGTTATTATCTTCTTATCCTTCCTATTTAAAACATTATAATATGTATATAGTTAATATAACTGTATGAGATATCAATAATTATATTTTATTTCATAATTGCTTTTATTCAAATATCAAAAATAAAGTACTTGAGTTAGAAGAATTTCTAGAAAAGGTGGTAAAAATACTTTACATTTTTTTTATAGAAAAATAGCTATGTATAAATATATAGGTACGGTAGTATGTTAAAATATACTTATGTCTTATTTAAGTACCTATATATACTTACTCAGAGAAACGTATATTGAAATACATGGTTTTAAATACTTTTTAGAAAATATTTATATACAAATTGTTCAAAAACGTATCTTAATATAGTCATCATTAAAATGGTTTTTGAATGTTTTATGATATAAATTATGTGCATAATCATTCATTGAGTTTTCCATTTCAAGAACTCGCTATTAGGTATATTACTCATATAAATTGTAAAAAACAAAAAAAAATACCAATAGTTTCAATAGTTTTATAACGTTAAAGATTAAATAAGGGTTCTTTTAGAGGTTTTTCGAATGCCTAATTAAGATTTTAGGTTTCTGTTTCAAAACCGGTTCTTCTGTTAAACCCCTATATTTAAAGTATTTAAAGTACCAAAAAAGTATCCAAATTATATACTTATTGTATTAATATATTTTACAATATTGGATTATGGCCAAAAATAATTAAAATAGATTTAATTAAGGACTGAAGCCTATAGCCGTGTACTTGAGAGGCGCCAACAATATAATAACTTTTATCGGTGATCGAAAATGTACAGTCATGTTTTACATACTTCGACAAACTTCAAGTGCTTGGCAGTAGAAATTAACAGCTTCATTGTGCGCACGTGGACAGGAATTTTAGAATTTTTTTTTTTGCTTTTATCGTCCATTACACAATAATAATATAATAATGGTCTACTTATGGAGGACAATTTTATCAGAGTATAATGTATAATGTCGTCATAAAGTTATATAGCATTTAATTATTATATGTATCAACTAATTAAGTGAAATTATATAATAGTACGATACCATACCGTTTGTTGCCACAGAAAACGGTTTTCACCAACGAATTGAACGCACGAGTGCGACATCGTCTACAATATTAGACCGTCCTAAGTACCTAAATTATCGACAATCGACGATCTATATAGGGATAAATGCGAGCATATTATGTTACAAAAAAAATATATATATACTAATGTATTATATACCTAACAAAATAAGAGTGCACTAAAGTAAACACTGTACCTAAATTATTTATCTGTTTGCTTTCAACGGTTCAATCGAATTTAAAAATCTGTTTTGTCACTCGTCAATGTTCGTATACATATTATTATATATTAGGTAATCATTTTGTTTATTTGTTTTTTTTTCTTTATCTCTACACGTTTAAATCATTATATTACAGCGAAAACATGAATTTTAACGGTTTTGATCGTTTATATAACGTTAATTATTTTAATATAAGGCGTATATCGTGTCGAACATACATGTATAATATAAACTTGTCAAAAAACATCACAGCGTCACCACTGCACCGGTTTGTGAAGCAAAATAGGTCATGTTTTTATCCTGTGGTCAACAGATTGACCGACGTCAAAGTCTTTAACGTTCTCATCATACTCATAACTGTAAAATAGTATTATTGAATTATGTGCAATTTTAGGGGAGTGTTCGACGTTTATAAGAATAACTATAAGCTCGAAAAATGTTATTAACTTAGTTAAATTATTGCAGTTACATACATTGATTAAGATTCTTAGATAAGTTACAATAGTTACTGACCAAAAAAAAAAAACATTTTAGTTTTTTATTATGGTTGTAAAACAAGTATCTCTTCAAAATTCACATTACAATATGGTGAAAGCAGTAAAATTTTTACAAGCAAAAGTTTGGTCAATGTTCGGACGCCTTATATTAAAAAGGAACACATGTATTATACATTTGGCAAAACGTTATTTTTTTTTTTTTATTGTGACAATGAATTTAGAAGTTAAATGTAACTATTTCAACTTTATATTATATATAATTACTTTGATCTTCAATTAGATCATATAATTATTCATTAACTTCAAATAATAATTACAAATATAATAAATTTGACCTTAAGTGAAAATGTACTAAATTAATAGCGAAAAAATATTACATTAAGGAAGATTCACACTAAGACTTTTAGCGTGTAACTCTATAGTGCTATTAGCTCTATAAGTTAAATTATTTCAACTTTTTATTATATTATAACCATCGTTTTTCATACCGTCATGGTACATACTAAAATCTCTAGTATGAATCATCTTTAACTTTATTAAACGACGAATATTTGTGTTGTGTAGCACTCACCCCCATTTATCTAGATACCACTACATCTTAAGATATAATATTTCTATCTTTAGTCGTGGTCTACTTATAATTTATTTTCCAAGGATAGTACATAATATAGCAATATTATACATTTTTTATATTTTAAGTACCTATCAAAGAATGTCGATATTTAATAACTTCTTGCAGTACCTACACTGTAACTTTAACATTTTAAATCACAATATAAAAACGAGATATATTATCCTTGATAACCTTCAAATTTATACCAATAATTATAAGATATGTCTATTTGAAATATATAGATTGTGAAATTTGTATATTAGAAGTTCTATAGCATAGGTACCTACTGTATAAAGCCGTTCTAGATTTCAATCATTTTGATAATTTTGACCAGAACAAAATATTATATATTTATATACATACTATAATATGTACTGGAATAATAATACATATACTTAATATACTTAATAAATGTTTCATTGGTTATTTATTAAATTTAAATAAAAATACTCACAATAAAATTTATTTGAAATTCTGAATAAGTATACCTAATATATAATAATAGGTCTATATAGCAGTATATGTATGTACTTATGAATATATTTTACTAAAAGTCAACATTTTCGTTACGGATGTTATTATTACATATTTAACTATAATTTATATTAATTTTTAGTGACATGCATTTTATGTTTTTTAACGGCTTCGATAAATAATTATTATCGTGTGAAATGAGATCGTCATATTTATCAGAAATCCATCCGGTGACAATTTTTACACACGCGAACAAACAGCGTTACCACATATCGGAGCAGTGGTTACTGATTATTATGTATTGTTTTATGTGTACTTATGTTGCGGTCAACCAGACGTCAATCAGTAGCGTAATAATATAGGAGCCTGCCATCTTAAGGCACACTACGAAAAATAAAGAAAATCAAGTGATCGAAATAATGGGCACTTACGACTTTTTTTTTTACGTGGTTTTATTTTCAATAATTTCGTCTATAAACATTTAAAAAAATATATAATAATGTTAATATAATAGTCAATAGGTAGGTATCCTAGTTATCTAGTATACAAAAGTGTATTTTAGTTTTTTGAGGTTTTACCGGTCGTTGACTCAACATCAACGTTTTATTAAACTAAACTTTATCGACGTTATGTATACTAATTGATACGTGACAATTTATTTTTAACTTTTAAGGTCAATAAAATAAAAAATGTGTAACGTTTAAAAATTACGTCACTGAAATTAACGTTATCCCGACCTTCAATAATAGACTCTCTGTAATAGGTGTATAAAGCATTCCTGTTCCGATGGTATATTGGTATTATATATAAATCATTACGTATTTTTCGCCGTTGCGAAAAAATTATAATATATTCATGAAAACAATGTTGGACTATTGCGAATCAGTGAAACAGACACTCGTAAAAAATTTGAATAGAATCGTAAGTTACCAGCATTACCATATTTTCGTTTTTTATTTATGCATATGACGCTCAGCATAACTAATACATGAAAAATTACACTTAACAGAAATAAAAGAATAACATAAAATAACATTGGCAATTTTGACCAAAAACAGATAGGTAATACAGTTTAACAAATAAAATAAAACAAATAAATGTTTTAAATCGATAACTAGTAACTACCTACCATTAATACTAATATATAGGAATATATACACCAAATAGCCACTCAATACTACATTACAGCTGCACTTTGAGTTCCTCTAGCCACTTGCTGCTGGTCTACACTCATGAAGCAATGTGGGGTACATTCGAATCCTGTGTTACGGCCATTCTCGACAATGTATCGGGTGATCTGCTCTTCCTCGTACTCACAGAGTGGGGAATCAATCGTTTTATATTTGTGTAACAAATAATTACACCGGTTTTGTTCTATATTTATTCGATTTAGAACAGTCCATAGACCGAGGGGTAAAGAACCTGGGACTCTGATAATAGGAACAATAATGAGGGATTGAATTCGGCCTATACTAAGTTTTCCCAACTCACAACTCTTCTGTAATCTCATCTATGATTTCTGAATTTAGGCAAGTCTCTTAGATGGGAAATCTAATATATATTTTTGTATTGGCATGTTAAGGTAATTTTTAAGTTTCAGTGACATTATTTTAATTTGAGCTAGCCTTCGTATATCTAGAGGAAGAAAGTCTTTTATAGACTCTTAAGTACTAACAACCACTTTAATTACGTTGAATACAAATTACGTAGGTACTAACGAATTGAGTGAAACAAAAAAAAATTGTGAGTTTTTACGATGGTGGGGAGGAAAATAGGTTCTGTAACCCCTCTCACACTAAAATTAACTTTTTTCATGTTTTGGTTGTCTTGAAAATTCCGGGATTAGGTATACAAATTCATAAAAATTGCAAACTAAATATTAGAGGGAAAAAAACGTCCAAAATTCAATCGGGGTTGGGGGGGGGGGTTGGGGAAATGTACGTTAGACTTTTGCCAAATTTTGCTCAAAATTGTTAAATAAATGCTATTCGATATACTATACAGTTAATATTTATGGATTCGTGAATTTATTTGTTTAGTTATGGTTTCACTATTAAAACCAATTGATATACATCATCACGACAATATGATATTATATGCCCGATATATTGTTATTTTTCTTCACTGCACCTTAATCCGACATCTGCTGCAACAGGCCATGGCTGTACATTGCTGCAACGTGCATTTTAACGGTTTCGATGAATTATTACGATGTATCCCCGCGTCAAGCGGAATATATTATCATTGTTGTAGGTACATTATCTCCACCCACGGACCTGTGTATGGTGTACCCGCGGTCGCATATATTATGCGTTCTTGTTCTGCGGTCGGCGCCGAGATCGACTGACCGGCGACGTCAATGTTTCCGACCTTCACACTCTGAATGGAGATCCCGAACAGAGCGGTATCGTATTATTATTTTGGATGCTATATATGTTATATATATATATTTGACGAAATATTTCTCTTACAATAAATAATACAATAATATACGCATATACCATATATATATATATATATATATATATATGACTAAAACCTTGAGATATATATTTTTATACATACCTACGTCTTATGGTATACTTGCAGTATACCTAATATCTAAATTATAACCGGACCTGCGGTTTTCGGGGGCGCACAAGGCACAACTATTGAACTATATATATTATACATATGTGGGGGACCTCAACACAATATATAACATTATAGGTATAATACATTTTTCATATTTTTTATCACACGCATCGATATCATCTTAAAACTCGGCGCATAGCGACTCTTACAATATACAAATTATACTCTACACCCGACCACAAATATGTCATCGTGCTGCGTGTAACGTAGTACCCGTGCGTATACGTAATAATGATACTACATCGATGAATGGAATGATACTCGTATTATATATACATATATATATATTATATAGGTACATGGTTGAAAAAAATTAATGGAAACTTTGAAAACCGATGCTCCTGAGATTTTTCGTCACACTCATTGAGTTTTTTTCGTCTATATAATCTATAAATCCTATTATATATCCATTCGTTTTTCTACGCGTATCAGTCGCATACCTGTATATATTGTTTAGAGTGTAGATATTACTATCTATATATACCTACATCGTCCGGTAGCGGGTGGAAACTCAGATTTGTATGTATTATTTTCCCACCGTTGGTTTTATATTTTCATTGTTTCTGTAAAAACTAAAAACTAACATAGGTATTTAGTATATAGTGATTATACTACCTATATATATATGCGCAGTTATTGTCGAGGTTATTATTATTATGCATTTTCAAATTCGGTCGGCGGACGTCCTTCGTGAACCTAACGCCTACGTATTTATAAACATGGTTTATTTTCGGTTTTTACACTATATAAAAATTATACATGCATACTTATTATATATATTATATATATATGATAATATTATCAGGCCAAATAACTGATCTATAGAAATGAAGAAATAGACACTAAAATTGCATTTTATATTTTGAACAGATGTTTTTTTCAACATTTTTACAGTAGATAGTGTACAGCTCCGAAAGTTATTACATCGAGCATTTTGACATAGCTATTTAATTAATTGATTTGACGAGTAACTAATTTCTGGATATTTTCAATAGAATTTATATTGAGGAAATTGCATTTAAATAAATTAATTATTTTAAAAATCAAGGAATTGAGTACATTTTAAGATGAAGATATATCACCCAAATTTGCCCTTGCATCATTCTTCGAATATTATAATTTATAACATAATTATTGTACTTTACTGATATACTATGCAATGAAATTACTAATATTGTATGTATAAATATACCTAATAATATTGTAAATAACCATTTAGTAATAAATAAAATATTCATAATGGGAGTTTAAGGTTAAGTTTAACCCTTAAGTACACTATAAGCACACTAAAAAATCTTATGGATATAGTACTCTTTATTTTAAGTTTCTAACTCAATATTGTTTTGTTTTTGATTTATATTGTCAACCTTGTAATATTTCCCTGCTTTTATATATTAATAACTATGGTAATTTATCAATATTCATTGTTTAATTTAAACTAAAAAGTCAAATATCAATTTTTAATAACCTAGCTATTTCTGAATAATATACAGTGTATACGTAGAACTTTTTATTCTCATCCCACATATAAATTTACGTCACTGATAACTGAAAATTGTTATTATTATACAATATACTATTTTTCGTCGAGTCATTATATTATCTATATTATGACGTTATTATTTCTTTGGCGGAATACCTACTGCAGCGTTGCGCACCGTCATGTTCATTATGCTGTGCTAATTGTCACTTAATCGTCATGTTATTTTTAAAATAAACATACTTTGTATTATACACTTAGTACAATAATTAATTATATCTTTACCTAGGTGTGATAGTTGCGGAAGAGATATTTTGATGAGAACTGGTCCGCATAACAAAACGATTAATGTTATCATTATTATTAAATACATTCCGATTCGACTCGACAACAATCCCACGGGCTAAATATACTATATACACTGGGATTCGGGTAAACGTTGAATATTACAGTTTACTATTTAGCATTTAGCTACTAGCTGTCTATGTATAAAAATCCATTAAAAAAAGCAATAATTCGGTGCACATTAAAGTTTATAAACATATTCTGCATATTCTGCCACATTTATCTAGTACTTTTCACTTATTTGTGTGAATAACACAGTAATTTCATTGTTTAAGACGTTCAAATTAGACAATATATACGTTTTTTTTTTTCTAAAATAAGTGAGATCCGGATGTACCTACCTATAATTTTTTGCACGTGCTAATGTCGAGTCACTAGTCAGCTGTATATACATTATCTATTTCATATTCATACGAATCGAAACACGAAATTGTCTTTGAAAAGTATTGCAATTTTCACTTTTTAATATTACAAAATACAAAGAAAATATATTAAAAATCAAACTTAACACATTAAAAAAAAAATAATAATAATAATAATAATGAAAATGTTCATGATGGTATCAAATTTGTCAAATTAAACGTTACCGTGTATGTAAATAATCAGCTCAAACGTGACAATAATTTCCATACGTATAGTTAGTATTCTAATTAATATACGCGAATATTAAATCAATAAATTAATTACAAATTCATATATAATTTAAACATTATTGATATTCTGTTTATAGAGTAAATAAATCATAATAATATTTTATGTTATTTAGTATATTAGTATATACCCTATAATATAATCCTTCAAAAGACTAAATCACATTGTATGTATGTATACAAAATTCGATATATAGTCAAAAATAAATAAATTGTATTTTGGTATATTATAATATAATATATATAATTGTACACACTTTTTGGATAGAAGGAGTAAAGCAAAAGTTTTCTGGTATAGGAGGTTTTCGATAGGAAATTCGTTCTAGTCGGCACTTTATAAAAATAATTTTTTGATTTTCTAAGTAGTTTTTAAAAGCATAAAGAAAAACTACCTTTTATAAGGGAAATATCACGAAAATTTATTATAAATTAGAAAATAATATAGAAACTAGTCATGGTTACTGACTATATAAGTGATATATAATATTTATGACTACCAAAAAGTATTATAAATTGGAAAATTGAAATGCCAGAAACTTGATATTTACACCAAATATTTACTATAATACTATGTATATCAACGTCATATTTTTTATTTTTATATGCTAATAGTAATACAACACATATTATATACACTGAAACTTTAGCTCAGAATAATTTTATTGAAAGAAATGATTTATCATTGCATTCAAATTCAATATATCCACCATATAGTATCCTACCCAACGAGCAAAGGGCTTCCACCCACCCCCTAGTGGCGTAATTTGGGGAGTATCCCTATGCTCGAACACAATTTCCCCCTTTACTTAAAATCTAAGTTTGGAAAATGTATTGCTACCTACCTATATTCTTATTAAAAATATCTAGGTGACTAGGCATATAAAATTGCAAAAGAGCTGTTAGCTGTTTTATATGTATAATTATCTTTTAGAGAATGCATTTTCCGAGAAACTCAGCAGTTTTAACGCAAATGTACATAATATATATATATATATTATATATAAAATTAGAAATTAAGAATTTTTCTACAAATTTTTCATGTGTTACTTGACATAATTAGAAACATAATGATATAAAACATTACATTTTACAATTTACCAAATGTTTATAACATTGGTTAAAAATATTTAATCGAAAATCACCCACGTTAAGATTTAGATAAAGACTTGATCATTAATTTGTGAAATATCCATTTTTACTGTTACAATTGCTCAGTATCTAAGAAAAGAACTTCCTCTGAAATTTAATATACACAAAAAAAAAGTGGTATTACATAATTAACATACTCATATTGTTATTGTGATAAATCTGCTTTTTATTTAAACTTTTTATTTGGAAAAATATAATTATTTTACTATTTTTTAACGAGTAATGAAATGACGAGTGCCAAGACATTTTGATAATTGAAAGTCATTTTAATGGTTTATGGGTAGAGTATTTTCCTTTGATTATACCTATACAATTTATTTTATTTGAACATTTTTGCACTCAACTATAGTTAATGCTGCCAGGATCAAGAGGTATAATTATGCAAATTGTAATAAAATTATTTTGTCTATCTTCAATATTGATCGATACAACACAATTTTAGAAAAGAAAAACACTATTCATTAATTTTAATCTTGTAAAATTAGGTACCAAAAAAGTTCATTACTTTTATCATTTTTGTGATTAATTTTATTTTGTTTACCATACTAAATATTTAATATACTTACCTAGTTATACCTTGTTATTTTAGAATTCTATAAATGTTCTATATTTATTTTATATTATAAATGTATGAATTCTATTAATTGTCAAGTTCCTATTGGCCGAGTCGTTCGAATGAAGGTAATATTTTTACCTTTTAATTAAAAAAATTATCTAAAAGTAGGATAATTCCAAGTTATGCGAGATCCCTAATATTTTGGACGCTCCCCTCCCCGGCCTAGAAAATTGAAAAGTGTAGGGGGGATGCCTAACAATACTGACCAGCTTTTTTGAATTTAAATTGCATAGACAAACTCAATGCAGTATTAATCAACTAACATAAATTTAATAATATATTATTTGCCATTAAAATATAAATATGCCTGAAATTTGCAGGTCATTATGAAAAATACGAAAAATATGTGGGTATTATATAATTTTATATATTATTTAGGTATATAATTATTTTAAAATCAGCTCAATATTTAATATTTAATAGTTTATATCTTCTAGTCATTGAACTCATAATTAATTTCATAATTTCTGATTAGTGGGTATAATTGTCATTCGAATGAATATGATTGGATGCCTATGAATAATCGATATATTGACAGCGTCATTTCAGTTTTTTTTTCGGGTGTGCGGGCTTTTAAGCAGGCCATTGTTAACATTTCAACGGCCATTTTTCTTCATATTCTAATGCTACGCGTTAAACGTAAATAAGAAAAAAAAATGGTGCCATTTGCACACCCTGCCCCCCCTCAAATGACGCCCCTATAATATTGAACGTCTAAAATGTTAGAATTACGAGCTATTTACGTAGAAAATAACAAATACCAACATTAGTTATTTCAAGGAAGTGTAATGCAAGGAGTGAATATATACTGCATTACAATGTATTTATAAAAATTTTTTAAATAATATATAATAATAATATATATATAGGTATATAAATATATACTTGGAATGCATTATAGTGATTCAGAGGAAATTTTAATATTTTAATAATTTGCTAAATTTCAACACGCAGGCATTATATATTAAGGTCGTTCATAAAACATGATTTTATAATATATTATAATTTATAAAAACTTGTAAAACTATAGGTGCTTACTGTCTATACAGACAATAGTTATACAAAATTGTATAGTTAGAAAACATTTTATAAAATATATTACAAAAAAAGCACAAACTAATTATAGTAATTATATTATATAACTAATGCTATTGCGTTTAGCAGTTGTTTTATTATTGAGTAATATATTTCGGATTTTATCATCTTCTTTACAGTCCAGAAAATAATAACTTCCCCGCTTCAAATGGATTCATTAAAAACTTGGTAGGTAGGATCGATTTTTAGTTCAAGACCTGCATTTTGTACACGACAGTAATTATCAAAATCAAACTATCAAATCATATATAAAATATTTAAATAAAAAAAACCATCAGTTTCCATATATTATAACTATCAAAATAATAAGCCAAAAGTTAAACAAAATTCGAGTAAAATTGTTTGCAATATTTTAAGAATTTAGTATATTATATCATACATTTATGGAGTAAACTCAATACAATAAAAAAAAAATGTATGCCATAAAATCGTTTAAATCTTTTACTACACTAGCAAAAATTCTAATATCAATAAATAATGTTCAATGTATTTATTCAATGCAAACAGAATATCGAATGACGTCAAAAAATGTTCTAATAAATTCATCAGCACCTAAATATACATATCTACTTGTATATTTATACGAATCATGCAAGTGTCATAATATTCTATGAACTATAACAGCTATAGTGTATCTTTACAACTACATAATTATCCAATATCCGCTGTCATTACGAAAAGCAAGTGGATATCTATATAGGTATGTAAATATTATTATAATAACACTTGTATCTACAGCCGTAGGTGCAGGTTAGTTTAATTATATTACCTACTATACGAGGAAGATTCCTCGTATACAGAAAACCGAGCGAGTTTAAAATTATACCTTTTATAATATGGTTACTGCCTACTTATTTGTATTTTTATTTTATATACAAATAATAAACATGTATTATAATACGTATATAATTAATAGTATTTTTCCAACCCAGAACTCGCAAACGTAAGTATTATGATTAATAAATTGTAAAATGAAAATTTTGTTAAACGTAACTCGTATAAGTAAATCAAAAATTCGGGTCTGAAAGGATTAAAAAAGTATCTATAATCGACTTTATAAACAACGTTTGAGCACGTGTTTATTGCCACCATAAAACCTTTGGATACACATAATATTGTGTTTAATATTATATTATATGCCAATTATTATTAATATATTACCTTATATTTGTAAACCTATAATAACTACATACCTAAATACGTAATGCTTAAACGACACGATTTATGAATCATTTACAAAAATATAACGGTCATAAAACATACTGATATTATAATTAATATATGTATATAACTACTGTCAATATTCAAAATCTTTATTTTTATAGCTCACCTGTTTGATGACGGCATCATCACGATTTTACCGACTGTGACCGCACGCAAAAAACGTGTAGGTATTAGTTGAGGTATTGTTCTATAATGCGTTCAGTGATCCAAATTCATGAACTGTGACCTCACGATTTAAATGGAGATTATTGCACGCACCAGTGTACACTATAATGCCGAATTATACTGCAAATAACAAAAAAAAAAAAGTATTAGTCAACAAAATAAATATCAACGCACAAAATTGGAAGCATTAATATACCTAGTATGATGCGTACATTTTACTTTCAAAAGTACAATACGTTACGACTTTCGTTTTTATTCGCGAAATATATTTAACGAGGTGTGTCGCTAGTTTTTAACGGGATTTTTTTTCGTACCAAAGATTGTCCATTTGCGATGTTTTTTTTTTTCAATACGGGACACGACAAGCCTTCGAACGATTTTCTCGGACGTTATTTACTACCAGTATTGTGTGCAAATATTAAAAAATTAATAATATTGTTCTTTGTCGAACGTCATATTGAATACTAATGAGGGAGGTGTTGTAGAACACATGTCGTTATCGACAACTTTAATTTTAAAATCGCATAGGTGATGTGATATTGTCAGCGCACACGTCCACACTTACATTTTTATACACGTATTTACATAATACATAATTTATTATGCGAAACATATACCCATTGTATATAATATATATATATATTACATCGAATATCGAGTAGGTATATATCAGTTTTTAAAAATTATGCTCGCAGCACAAGGTGAAATAAAACGAAGTTCAAAGACTCGGTTTTATTTATTAGGTACTATTTTTTGTTTCTACTCGGCTATTATTTACAATTTGCCACTTTACTTTCTATAAAATATGTGTACGCAAACATTAAAACAATCATTTTGATCGGAATGGCCGAAGGAGAAAAAAAGGAAACGAACGAAGTGAACCAAAATGACTATATAAAATCCTTTATTTCGGTAGCACCCGAACGATTATATTATTATTATTATTATTATTATTGGACGGGTGCGGATAACGATAATTATACTGACGTTTCCGCCTTCGCCGCACAACCGAATTAATCACCGAATCCAATCGTTCGGGGCTCGTGTATTCATCTCCGTTAAAATTCCATCATATAGTAGTCGATACTGTATATGAGTGGATTGTTAGGTACCTATAGTTATAATCACTATATTATATAGGGTGCTTTTTAAACCTAAAACAATGATTTGATTGGACAATGACTGTATTTTTAAAAATTAATATTTTTTAAATTCTGATAGCGATATAAAAATGCATTGGTTTAATAGTATTGGTTAGTTTTTCGTAACAATAATGAAAATGGTAATAAAATTGGACTTAACCAACCTATACACCTATATCTTAAAAATACTATTCAAAATACTTCTCCAAAAATAAAAATTCAATCAAAATCAAACTTAAAATAATTGCCTATAAATATTAAATAATATTCTAAATTATCGATATACCTAGGTATTTTTAAATACAATTTTAAAACAAGGGACAAATTTTATTTTATTTTATTAGTTTAAATCGGTAAATTGGATCCGAACTCCCTTTGGTCGTCGGTCAGATCATAAATTATGTATTATTTGTTTGATTGATCGTACATTACTGAGTAAATTCATGTTGATTAAGTTCGTATGAATTTAAAATCTAAATTTCTCTAAATGCCATCTTTGCATCTTGGCATCTTTGATTATAAGTCCAAATCTTACTGGATATATCTTAACCAATTGATTATTCTATTAAATATTATTTTATGTTCTTTACTTTGACTATGGAAACCTAGTAAATATTCGAGAACATACGAGTTACGAAATTATTACATTCGTAATTATTAAATTATCAAGAAATAATCTTTCAAAGTTATAAATTTTAACTAGATATGTGGTATAGGAACTTAATATTAAATTTAATAATATTACATATAATTTAAACAATAAAAAAAATGTGTATTTATTTGATATAAGTGGATTTTTTGGGTAGAGGATATTCCGAGTTTTCATAGAAAATGTCATCTTGTTAGTAGTTATAGGGAAGTTATTTATTTATTTTCTCCATAGGAAGTTCTCTGTATGCGTAAAGTAAAATACCAAAAACATTGTTTACATATTTTTTATTTATACATTTTATCCTCTTAAATAAAACCAATAGCTTCCTCGCTTCGCTCAGAATCTAAATTATATAGTAGGTAAGTGGTAGGTACTTATTTGAAATTTAAGAAAAAATGTGTAGGAGGTATCCACGATCGCTAAAATCGACGGAGAAAATGAATGTTTAATACGGTTAAAAATATCACCCGATATACGGTATAAGTACATTATAATATTTGTAATATACCACCACCCGCGATACCAAGGACAGCCTCTGTGAACCTAACCGGATCGCCGGCAATCATTGTTTGCTACAAATATTATACGCTCGATATACTTGTGTTACTCTCGTGCATTTGTATGTTTATTTATAAACAAAAACCTATAGGGATATACATTATATTATAGGTACACGCCCGTCATTACAATATCCGGTATTTTTTTAAATTTATTTTTATACTATTTTCGTTTTGAATCGCATGCGATGTTTTTTTTTACTCGCTAATGAGTGCACTTCCCCTTTGTCGACACGCACCACCGGTTAAACTGAATCGGAAGTATATTGTCGAGGGTGGGATGGATTTTAAAAAAACACAAACACTCTTAATCGGTCACATTATACCCGTGTTAAATGACGTACCTGTATACGGACATTGGATACGCATTTACTATATACGACTATAATAATATTATATAGGTATTACATAAATACAACACATAGATTATAGGTATTGGGCATGTGTAGACAACTATAATATTATTATTAAAGACAATAATAAATAATACCGCAGGTGTGGTCACGGTCATGTGGCGCAAAATATTGAAACAGGAACCGAAACAGAATCCGTAAAGGATATAATATCTCATATCGATTTGTACGGTTACGTCAAACAAACAAATCCATATTGCCGGTTAACATAATCATAATTTACGTGTATTTAGAATATAATATCGTTACAAAAACAATTAAAATATAAAATAATAAAATTAAAATAATTATTTGAATCGTAAAGAAATTATTTTGTTGTAAAATATGTGTCTACCAAAGCGATAAGAACAGACATTTTAAAGTCAATAAGATTTATTTATTTTTTTGATTATTAAATTTTTTCGGGGGACACCCCTTCCCATAAATATTTTTTCGGGATGACCCTGAGAATAGGTTTCCGATTGGCAACGTTCGTCATCGTGTATCAGGTGGTGTGCAGACGTTAGATGACTATAGGGTAACGGCTTGTAAGTGTTTATAAAATATGGTGTTATAACATTATAAGTGCAATGAAACAATAATTAGTACCTACTGAATTCGAATAACAACTATAATCAATCAAATTATAACAGTGATTTCAAAACGTTCGAAATCGTAAAAAAATATTTTGACTTACTTATTTAGTTTTTTGATTTTGATTTCAATGATCGGTTTTCGAGAAATCATGGTTCCGATTTTAATTTCGATAACTAATTTGTATTCATTTTGGCATAGATTTTGATTTCGCATATCGAAAATTATGATTTATGATCGATTAAGGTTCTGATGACTATGACGGAATAATTTTCGGTTTCACTTATTTCTTTTAAATACCAGTTTTGATTTTTCCCGGCTTCGTTTTCGGATTTAATTACCCCTTTTCTTCATTTTCATGATTTCGATATTCATTTGAACATTGCAGATTTCAGTTTAACCGGTATTTAAAATGAATTTAAGCCCCCTAACGAAACTTCTAAATAATTATGAAAAAAATATTTGGACGAAAACAAACCCACCTCAAAATATTTTATACACTTTTTTGGATAACAATAATAATTATATACAAATATGAACCTCGAAAGTTATATTTTTAATTTATTTCTAAATCCGTAATCCCTGTAGATAAGAAGTAGGTAATATACGAGGTACACAGTACACTCATAGATTATATAGGTACCTATGTATACCGACCTACTCATAGATTAATATTTAATATATGGTATACTATACTACTTTTATTTTTATTACAATACATTTAATGCCTATCTCTTAGGTACCTACTTATTGAATATCGGCAATAATAATGATCCCGGGTAAACGGTAAAAATAAATATATTATATTTTCCAAAAATAAATAATTTTGTTCGTACATTTTGAATAAAATTTAGAGTACCTAGTAACTCACGTAATATATAGTTATATAAGTTTTCACTTGAATTTATGTACATAATATGTCAATGTATTTTTACGAGACATCGTTCGCATCGATCTAAGATTAGGCGTATTAATACTCCACGAAAGCATAGTATTTTCATTATAATCAAAGTCGTAAAAAATCGTTTATTTTTAAGAACTCGTGAACACAACAAAAATCTTCTTCAAAACTACACCATATACACACATTCTTCGTATTATACTGTTGTTATCTTCTAAATGTTTTTAATTTTACAAAGTAAATTATAAACACTATTCATGTGTAAATCTTTAAAAAAAAAAATGTGCAGCGTGTCTAAGCAGAGTCACACACACACACAAAAGTTGTCAACAGTGACATATTATTGTAACAAATTATATAGTAAAAAAAGATAGTCTCTCTATACACATATGTCATAAATAAGTATTGAAGAATAAAATGCATTACTGCGATTTAAAGAAAAAACTGTAATATTATTGAACAATAATATAGTCTGTTTAATCATCGAACACCTCCAAAGGAATTACATACGTCTTCATATAGTTAACACGCAGAAAAAATAATAATTATTTCAAATATTATAATCGTTGACCGTTACGATGGACGTATTTTTTTATATGAATCGTATACGATTAGCCTAATCGCCGCACTCGTTGAACTCCATAGTATATACTATCGAATTAATGTGATATTGTATGTGACCAGTTAATAGACTGCAAAGTTTTTTTTATACTAATAATATGCATATATTAAAAAAAAAATACCTACAGCATATATTATTATATACTACATTATACTCAATGTGTTAACCACACTTTAGATGATTTGAGATTATGTTCAACAAACGATTTACTGAAAATAACGTACACAGAATCGTAAATAATAAAATGCGTCTTCTTCTGCAGAAACACTAAAAAAAAACAACAACAATAAAATGAGCTATTTTTAAATAAAACTGCAGTCGTGCACCTAGTTTAAACAAATGACAACCGGCAAAGTGTAATAGAGATTTTCCGGTCGTATATACCTACCAACAGTCGGAACACAAAGCCCTTGTGATTCGGCTTCAATAAAGATCTCGGGACCAAAACACCAGCTGTGGTAACTTCAATTAAAACCATCAGCGACCTAAACAACATTATTGTATACATAATATACAGGGTGTCCCTTACGTAAATATTTATTAATTTAAAAAAGCGTGGGATCGTGTCATTTTCACTATCTCACCAATTATATAATCAGCAAATCCTCGTAGTGCACTTACTCTTATCGTACCTACATATATTATTATGTTCAAGTCGGCGGGTTATAACAAAAATGATATGCAAATGATAAATATTTATAATAATAATATTTTTAATTGGAAATAGTAACTAATATTATTAACCCTTTCAAGCCCAATATTATAGGTAGGCGTAAAAAATTTATATGAATAATAATAAAATAAAATCTATAATAAATGTAATTATTGATTATTGATTTACTTTTTTCGGACTTACACGCTATCATTAAAATTAATTATTATTGATAAGGAGATATACCTACATATAAATATAGTATAATATTTTATCCACTAGAGAGAAGTTTTTATATATTTACAGTTTTTCATATATAGCCCATATTATAGGTACCTACCTATGTATTTGCTCGACAAGAGTGAAAAATGTAAATGATATATCGATTTCTGAATTCATAGAATACAATAATATTGGCATAATAGAGCATATTGTATGTTAGAGGTTAAAGAATATTTAACCTATTTTCCATATTTCAGAATACTCGTCGTATACTATTATTATTATACAATATATTACCTATATTTATTACATTTATTCAAACTTTTTTGTTATTTTTATCTCTTTGTCAAGAAATATTGCATGGTAGCGAAGAACTGTTCTTCAATTTCTAGTTATTTAAAGAAATATTAAATTGTTTTATATTGATACCAATATGAGTGTAAAATTATTTGAATAATTTTTTAATTAACTAATATTATGTACCTATATATCGTGTTATTTTACCAAACAGGTTAATTTAAAAGTACAAAGTACCTGATAATGAATATATAACTTTGAAGGAAAATATTAATTACAAAATTATATTGGTAGCATAACATATTATAATTATTGATTACACATTTCAGTATTGAGTATTTTCATGTTTAAGAATATTTTGTTTTATCAGTATTCAAGAGCATATTATAATAGGTTAGGTTAAATATAGAATCATACTTTAAAATATTTTAACCCCAAAAAAAAAACCTCGCTCTATAATTATAACTTACAATCAGGCTTATGACCTATGATACAATGCATGCTTAATAATATTGTGTTAATGTTATTAAAATGTGTGTGTGAACACACAAACATAATAATACACTAGTAAATAAAATATAATATTTACACTTATACTAGTTATACGACATTAATACAATCCACAAGTACATATATTTAATTATACCTAATTCAAAACAAAATGTTCACATATTACATATTGTCCGGGATTATGTAGATCATGATCATCGACCATGTAACTTAACTTGTTAACTCTACTACCAAATGTTGTTTCTACGTAGTGGCATAAAAATTAATTGGATAATGTGGGCGAGTGTAGCAACAGGCCCACGAATTTAGAAGGGTCTTAAAAAAATGTAATACACATAAATAACGATTAATAAATGTGATATGACATAGGTGCTTACAATCAATTAGGTACAAATATGAATTATGATTTATTTACAAAATTTTACGATATTACGATATAAAACTTTATTCTGTAAGTAGCCAAAATATATTTATATTTAATGTACAGAGTAAAAAGTAGGTAAGAACCTAGCGAGGTATCCAAGTACCTATATGTTGACATGTTTTCTTCTTCTTCAATTTTATAGACCATTAAGACCCATATGTAGACATGTAGTAACTACTAATTAATAATGATAAAAATAAATATATTTTATAAAAAAATAACAATATATATAATATGATATAAGTAAAATTGATAAACTTATTTTATATTAGTATATATTACATTTTTGAATTAATTGATTTTTAATTTTAAATATAATTAGTAATGATATGCTTATACGTAAATAATAATATTATAATCAAATAAAAAATTAACTATAGTATACAGACTATAGATAAGTAAAATTGTGTACTATAGGTATCTACTATATACCGAAGTATATACCTATGAGTAGATAGATTAGAATTTAGACGGTAAACATTTTTATTATTATTACACTTATTTTGCAAGAGAGCCATTATTTAAATTGTTGTGCACGAGCACATAAATACTTACACACCTATGTCTTATTTTCTTAAACCTAAATGTTAGTTCAATGTACTTACATGTACCTATATAGTACTTATATATATAATAAATAATTGGCACACATGGGAAATGGGTTAATTAACAATTTTAAGAGATCGTTTTACTTTCATACGAATTAAAATTTTGTTTCTCAAAGTAATAATGCAATTTTATTACGTATAATAAATATTTTAAAATATATATCTTGAAATTTTTCTTGTAATCCAAATATTCTGTTATTTTATAAATTTATATAGGTAGGTTGTATATACTATTGTACTAGGTAATCATAATATAAATGTGTATTATATTTAAAAAATATAATGAGCTTTTTTTGGGGTCCATATATTATTAATACCAGTATACGCATAGTTATACGATTTAAAAATATTTTTAAGGGTATGATAAAAATATATAAATATACCTACTGCAATATATTATATTATATACATATATTTTTTTTTTAATTTTGTAATTAAGCACTCTCCTCGGTATTCTCTAAAATAAAATAATAAAAATACTGATCCAGTAACATATTACAACAAAAGGTATTCTTTGTTTGCTACTATTAAAAATATAACTGCATACAAGTATGTGTGACCTAAAATATTTCATATTAGATAATAGTATATTATTGAATAGGATACTTAATCTATTGAAAATTCTAGTATTTAATACAGCGAAAGTTATAATAAAAATAAATTCAAATTTTGACAGAAAATACAAATCAATATTGGAGAAAAATGCATGGGTGTACCTACTAATCAGTTAATACTTAATACTTCCCACAGACTAGAAACCATAATGGCAAACGTGGGTAGCAAATGTTAATGAAGCATAAATGTGCGTGATCGAATATATATATATATAATATTATTGTAAGGATTCAAGTGGCTATATGGCATAAAAAGTTGATTTTTTAATATTATATAAGAATTGCAAAAAGCCCAGTATGTTCAATGGATTACGTTAGATTTTGATTAGTATGATTACAAAATTAATATTTTAAGAAATATATTATTATTGCTATGACGTATTAATTATACATGCGTAAGTAACGAGTTATCAAAATATTGGTATTATTTCAACATAAAATAATATAAAATATCCAATATTACCTATGCAATAATCTTGACCACAATATATTCAATATATTAATGACAAGATGTACCTACAAGGTATTTTCGTTTATCCTTCAAAAATCAATAAATAAAAAACATCAAAAATATTTTAATACAACTAGTTAAATACGTAAATAGTAAATACTAGAGTAAATACCTAGTTCCATAGTTTTTAGTTTTTAATATTTACTAATATAGTTAATTAGTTTTATTAGTTCTATTAGTTGAACTATAACAATTTCATAATTTTCTATGTACCCAATAAACTTAAAGTATACCTATATAAGCTGTGGGTATGTTTATACCAACATTTTGTAGAAAATATTTTGATATTGGTTATTATATATATTACTACAATTGTATTTAAAATTTTTAAAAATTATCTAATTCAAAGAAGTAAACCAGATATTTGGATTTCGAGAATTCGAAAAATGATCCATTCAAACCCTTTATAGAACTCTATAACTAACTACTCGAATAAACATTGTAGGTAAACCCTTATATTGTTACCATATGCCATACGTCGGAATTTAATACAAAACTGGACAAATTTGAAAATAAAATTTTTATCTTTTCCTTCTCCTAAAAATAGTTAGTTAGGTACATCATATATTTTGAGACTTTTTTTAACTTTTGTATACTTACCTATTACATGTATTTCTATGATTTCTACAGTATTTACACTTTAACCTCAAACAAATAGTAAGCACCGACCTATATACCTAATTATTAAACGAATACGATATACTATATTATAATTTGTAACTCATCGAATTCAACATAATATTTTGTAAATAAATGTATTTTTCAATTATTGTAAAAAGTACATTATATACTACTGTGAACTTATATGACGTAATGTCTAAAATCATTTTTTAATGAACAATAAAGAGGTTTGAAAACAACAGATGTTCCGTTAATTTCCAGTCAATTAAAAAAACCCCGAGTACTGCCCACACACGCGCATAAATATATATTATACGCGACGTTATTTTAGTCTAACCAATATTCGTAAATGCAACGCGATATATGGTTCCTACCTATAATAGAGATATAGTATACTTTCGTTGTGATAACATCAGATACCTATAATATACCTATAGGCCATATTATATACTATTTTCTTTCAAATCACACGACTAATAAAAACGAGCCGGACAATATCATTCCTGACATTCTTCACAAGGTTACCTATACGAATACGACGACGCTAATGGCTAATAGGAAAAAAATTATCCCGGAATCCGACGTATACATACATACAGGCGAGAAAACGTATTATGGGGGGTTTTCACGGGCCGGTGATTCCGAAAAGAATTTTCACAGATAATATTAAACGAATATATATATATTTATTTTTTCCACCCGTGCTTATTGTACAATATATATAGGTACGTACACTCGACACACGGAATGTGGGAAATATTGTTGTAATAGTGATGATGGGTTTTATTTATTTTTTCCGGTATTATCACGCCGCGGAATGTATAGGTACCGACGACAGTTCGGCAAGTATATATTTTACACATATAATAATATAATATTGTGCACACTCGCGCGTACCTATAGACGTGCAAAAGAATAAAATGCATTTACGTCCGGTCATGCGATATAAAATACGATAGGTACCTATTATCTATGATATGATATTATGTATTATGGATAAAAAAAAAAAAAAAAAAAAAAAAAAAAAAACGTAATGAAATGACGGTAATATTACCTGGTGACGAGATAAATGTCGATTTTTCGTCCGGGAAAATCGAAAACGTTAAATGGACGCGGTGTAAATGCGACGGAGTGCACTGTGCGACTGCAGTCGTGGACTCGCCGCGGACACCGTCGGAGGAGAGATATTATTATTATATTATTGTTATGACAATGAATGACGGCGGCGGTGACGGGACGAGGGCGAGCCGGAGCGACGACGTGGTGCGCGGACGGACGACGGACGGGCAATGAATCACTACTGAAATAACCAAACACGCGCGCTCGCAATACGCCGCCGCCGTCATCCGGTTGTGCGGGCCAAACGCACATGGCGCGGCGACCAGAGGGGCACCGTACACCACCGTGTAGCGCCAGTCGGTGCACACAAACTGCCTCCCGCATCAGACGTTTTTTATGTTCGAATCGCCTCCGACAAAACTCCAAACAGTGGAAATCGATATTTTTATATTTGGAAATTATTTACAGGAATTCAACGCAAAAGTGCGTTTTTTTTTTTTTGGGGGGGGGGTTCTTTATAAAAAAAAAATACATTCCGAGTACATAATTCCATTCATGTGTAACACGGACACTTTAAAAATTAAACTTTTATTCTGCATTTTTCACTGTTTTTCCGTTTTTAGACCATTTTTTTTTTTTTTTTTTTAGGTTTTCTCGATCGTTTTATTAATTTTTAGTGCACATTAGTTACACATTATACGAGTTTTTTTTATGTAAAATTATAAAATTCAAAATAAATTTGAAATTTGTTTTCATAATGATATTTTCCACGCCAATCATCGACGGTTTTATTTACGATTCCGATAAAGTCTTTATCTATCTACATGTCAATATATAGATAATTGTTTTAATACATAAAACAATTGCAAAATACATTGAAAATAAAGTAACATGACGTATAATTTAACATAATCTTATTTTTGTATTTTCGTATGTTTAGAATGAATACAGTCTCAAGAGCTTATTCACCAGACAAAACATGCATTGACAAAATGTTTATTTAAAGTTTCTAGTCATGTCATATATTTATTAATTTCAAATGTTTAAACTCTCTTTAATATTCAAATATGTATTATTTGTAAGTAATAAAAACAAATTTTTTAAGGTTATTATTTTGGTTAAAGATATTTTTAGGGCATTTTTTGGTCGGTTTTAGAAAATTTAAATTGGGGCCCTAATTATTAAATACCTACCTAATATAGTGCGCAATGTTTTTTAATATTATATTTTTATTATTAAGGAAAGATAAATGCGTATTTTGACAAAATTAAAAAATATTCTTGAAATCGACGGAAATACATCTTCCAAATGTAAATAAGCATTGTTCGAATTGGGAGTGGGGGGATGTGCAGGAACACGAAGCGCCTCTACTGCTTTTAAATATTTTGACAGCTTCCCCACTTATCATATTTTATATTATATCAGTTATATAGTTTGGAGGGATTTTTTTAAAAGCCTGATAGCACCCTTTATTCTATTTTTCTAATTCGACCAATGTAAGTAAATCCGTAATACTCTTTCAAAACGTGTAAATAAGCAAAAATATTTCCTGAAAATTCCTGAAAGGTCTTTGGTAAAGTTTTCAAAAATCTTTTAAGAAATCATCTATTTTATAAATTTTACGGGGCCTGGACGCTTGATGCAGGGATACACTTCACCCCCTTACTTGTGTCGGCATTGCGGTTAGATCATCAATTTTTGTTAGGTAATTTTTTTGTAAACTACGACCTCCTAAAGTTTTGTAAATTAACATTGTAAGTTTATATTTTATATATTTACCAAACTGTATTATTTTTTTCCATAAATATATTTTATTACAATAATTATGATTAAACATTTAATTAATGTTAATAAAATATATTAAATTAATTTTATCATTATTGTAACCTCTTCATTTCATTATATTTATCATCTAGGTACTTAATAAACTTTTAGTTATCGTCTTAATAGATTATATGAGTACTGTAATGAGCTTTTCTTTACTTAAAAGTAGCTTTCCTTTACACTTAGGGAAACTACTAGGAAAATCGAAAAATAACCTTTCTAAAGCACCAACTATAGAACCAATTTGCCATCAGAGAAGACCCTGATTTTAAAACTCCTGCCGACTCTTTCTACCCGAACAAATATACAGGCATAAAAAGAACACATGGTTATAAAACCTGAATACATTTAACCAAATACATTTAAACTAGGGTAGTGGCGTATTTATTTAGAAGGAGAGAGATATCTCCATCCTTGACATTTTTACTTTAGTTGTCTGTCTCATTTTTCTTCTATTGTCATTACAGCTCTCTGAAAATTTCCGCCACCATCATAACATTACGCCCACTATTTTTTTATTGAATTACAACTCTCCATTTTTCTACTCTAAAATCTGTAAGAACTTCTTCAACTATGTCTATTACGAGGCCTTTTTCCCTGATGACTCCATTGAAGTTTTGTTCTAACAGTATCGCCTTATCCCCTTTTCGTAATATGACTTAGTCATTTTATTATTTATCCTTTAATAAAACTTGTCATTGATATTTGTTACGCCTACCATGACGTACATTTCTTTATTGAACTTTATTTGGAAATTATTCGTTACTTCATTATATAGATAGGACCATAGATTCTATTCTTTACCTTATTTTCAAACTTTTTGTGCTTCTATTTTCTGTCTGGCGAATTTGTGTCCAAGCTTCGCATGCATATGTAACTCAGTATAAGGTTGGCCTTATTATATAGCCTGGCTTTAGTTTTATAGAAAATAATTTTAACTACAACTGTCCATAGCTATTACTTATTACTATTTATTTCCCGTTATTTAAATTTGGATTTTTACTCTATTGTTAGAAAAATATGTTATAACTTACATCAATGTTATCGAGCACTAATTTCACTGAAAAATAAATAATAAGAATATGAAACAAAATTATAGATTGAAATAATAAATGTAGGTACCTGTATACTTATATAGTTGACTGTTTTCGATAACACCGAACTTTCGAGAATTAGTAGGAAATTTGTTTACCTATGTCCCACATAATCCATAGACGATAATCTTTCCGAAATATTACAATAGGATATTGATGATTGTATTACGAGAAATCAGGAGATTGGGTATGGAATTGTAAATAGTGTACCTATACAGAGAAAAAAAATATAATAAATGATATATTTTATTCATTAATTTTTATTTTATTTAAAAGCAAGACTTGTAAGAGACTTGCAGTCAAGTCTTGGTCTTGGTGTTACATTTATGCGAGACAAAGTCCAAGATCGAATTCGCCCATCACACTATACGTATCCAAATAAATTTTCACATCAATATTCTCTATATTCCTGACAATCTTCTAATGAGATCTTATTTTTCCCTTTTTTACTGGAATATATATTATGATTGATATTTCACGAAAATAAGAAATCAGAAAGCCAACGTTTTTTCCTTTTGAAATGAAATATTGTGCAGTTAAAAAAAATTGTTTAAAAAAAGTTGTCACATTTTTATCATATATTATTGTATTTATTTATTATATTTATTATGTGCAAAAAAATATATTTGTCATTTTGATAAAATTCAAAGTTTTTACTCTAATTATTAAGCATATATATTATGGTCACAGATATTTCTATACAAGTATAGGTATACCTGTAGTGACTTTTATTTTGCTTATTGACATTTGGAGAGGGGGGCACCAAAATTGTTGTGTATCTATGGTGACGAAATTATAAATACGCCACTGTGTACCTGTAAAGTTGACGTTGAGAAAAGTAGGTACAACACATTTATTTCAAAACAATAATATTAATACTAAATATAATTTGAACTAAGATAACTAATTTAATGATATATTATTAATTTATATGAGTATATAATTATGTATGAACATATAATGAACACACCATATATGTAATTAATGTTTAAATATACAAGTAAAAAAGTATCTTTAATAAGTCCAAGAAAATGTATTAGATATTGAAACATATAAAACAATCGGAAAAATAATTTTCTAATAAATTAAAAACACAATTATTATAGAATACTAAATAGATATTCAATAGCTTTTATTGGAACAAATGCATTAGAAGAAAGAGTATTTTTCATTTCAAACGTATTTTGGACAAATAAAAAATGCATAAATACTTTTCTTGTAGAAATAACTATAGATAAATAATTATTATAAACTGCATTTTAAAAATTCAGCATAATATACGTTTCATATATATATATATATATATATATATTTTTTTTGCAAGAGCTGCTTTTTCATTATTAACATTGATATTTTTTGTTTATTACTATTTTATATATAAATACATATGTGTGAAAAAATGTATATCATTTTAAGACTAAAAAAAATTTGAAAAATGTTGTGTTCTTTAAATAAATTATTTTATGATTTTAAAATATCTACGCCGTTCCTACTATTTTATTGAAGGTCAATGCACGACAATGTCTAATATGTTTACCAATATTAAGTTGTAAATTGTATAAAAACTGTATAATATTTAATATCTTATAGATTCTGAGTTCAATGGTTTTACAATGTTAATTTATTATTATTTTTTTTTTGTGTTAACAACTTTTTGACCAGAAAACTTGATCCAATCAATACACGTGTATATCCATTTTTTGGTAGCAAATATGATCAAGAAGTTGCTTTAAGATGACGTAGTACTTGACCAGGTATCGGTTATCTTTTTTTGACATATATTAACATAGTAAAATCGGATTTTGTATTTCATGAACAATTGGTTGATATTAGGATGTGATGATCTATTATCATAATTAATAAAGAGAACTTAATCTATGATATGTAGGAATTATATTTTCAATAAATTAAATTTGAAGTAAAATATTTATAATTTAATTATCATGTTATTCATACACACTTATATAAAAAAACTTTATTTTCATAAGAAAATAATTCCTACATATCATAGATTATATTATCTTTATTAATTATAATAATAGGCCATTATTACAATCAACCAATTGTTCATGAAATTGGAAATACAAAATTCGATTTTACTATATGTACCTTTATGTGTCAGACATAGACAACTCAGCAAGTTTGTAAAAAAACAGGTTTTTAAAAAATAAAAAATAACAAATAAAAGACCATTTTAAAGTTTTTGTATGATGTGTTTTACATGTTTAAAACATGTTTTTTTTGTTTTAAATGTTTTTTAAAAATACGATATTTTTGGTTTGAAATTTCGGTAATCAAAAATTGATGAACCCTGTATTCTGTATAAGGTAAAAGAAACATTAACCAAAGGAAAAATAACTCAAGTAGATTAAAGTCAAGCGAAAAAACTAAAAAGCCCAAATTTAAAAATGCATATTATAGAAAATTATAGCCTATAATAATATTTTTGTAAATGTCAAACCTTATTAATAGACAATAAAATATGAAATGTATTAATAGGTATCTTACCTGTATAGAGTATAAGTAAATTATTAATACCTATAAATTCAGCATTAAAATTTTAAATACACTTGGAGTTTGGCACTATATATTACATTGTTACACGTACCACTGTTTACATAATTTAAACATTACTTAGCTTTTGATTTTGGTAAGATAGTATTGTTGAAGTATTTTATTGTTTGATTTGGTTATTACTTATTACCACGATTATTATGAAAATATATATCACTATTAGGTATATAGCATTTGTAATCCTGGGCGAATCCAAACATTTATTATGGGGAGGGAGCGCATATCCTTGAGTGATTTTGTGAGTACCTACCTATTTGTCTAAAATTATGTCTATATAACATATTATAAGTATATATTATTTGGAATTTGGAGGCATTTCCCCTTCGCCCCCTTCCTTGGATCCACGCCTATTGTAATCTAAATTCAAAGTACGTGTATATTATAACATTATTTTATATTTATAATAATATTAACAATATTTCACATGAAAACTTTATGTTTTCGGTTCTATAATAATATTTTTCTGTGATAAATAATATCATATTCCAATGAGTTATGACAAATTTTTTATAAGTAGTAACTTAGAATTATATTTATAATCAATCAAATGGTAATTATTGTGGTTGATATATATAAAAATATAAAAAAAAAAACATTTTTAGTCCGTAGTTTATAACTTTGTAATACCATGAATACGTTTTGCTACAGTCGCCTTTTAGTGACAATTCATTTCGAAAGACCCTTTTTTTTCTTGTAAAATATTCAGCCTCACCAAATATAAATCCTGGCTAAGCCACTGACTTGCCACACTACTTCTAAGATAGAATCATAAAATGTATATATAATTAAAAATACTAAATAATAATGGCGTACTAAATATTTTGTGTAGGAACTATTTATAATTTTAGTTTTATTTTATTAATATTTATGTACTTTACTATAGACACCTATTTTAAACAATAACTAAAAAAATAACTAAGGGTTCGATTTTTACAATAGTAATTATTTCTACAAACATTACTACCAATCTTTATCTCGCAATTTATTTCCCATTGGGCCTCGTAAATCCTAAGGATTGTTCTGCACACTACTTACCTATCTATCAACATATATTTGTAATATCATATATAATAATGATGCTAGATGCTTTCAATTTTTTTGTAATTTTTTTTACACACACCGTGTAATGCACACTAAAATAGGGGCTGATACCTTTTTCACGAAACACTACGTTCTATGAAACGTGTAACACGCATAGTGTGGAGCGACCTCAGAACATATAATACACAGTCAATTCTACGTTACTTAAATTGTATTTAAAAAAAAAAATTTTATGTCGGTTAGTAATAATAGCCTTATTAATAATTATTAATAATTATATTATTAATAAATAATAAATTAATAATAATAAATATATTAATAATAATAAATTAATAAATATATTAATTAATTATTAATAATTAATAATAACTAATGAAAAATAATTATTATTTTGATACTGTATTGTTAAAATGTACTGAATATATATATATATATATATTACTGACAATAATACTCATGTATATACACCGAAGGTTCGCTCAGATTCGTTTCATCGAAAGATATGATTTATCATTGCTTTCAAATTCAATATATCCACCACCACTATCCTACTCGACGAGTAAAGTACTTCCACTCCCAATACTGACCGGTATTTTATAAATATATTTAAAATATTATCTTGAAATTAACTTTGGTAATTTTAGTAGAATGAATATTTAACTTACTAGATATATTAATTATCCAATCTAATAGGAATAAAAAAATGAACGTAGATGAAATTAAATTAATTAATTTGCCAAAATATGTATATATATATATATATCGCAAGAAAAATATTTTTATCTATAGAAATTTTAAATATGCCACTCGAAATGTTATAACATCAGTTTAAAAAATCATCATAATAATACGATTCATTGTTATTTTCTCAAACACTATTTGGTTATTATATTTAAGCTTACTGACCATAGTGACCATATACCACAAAACATCGTATTTCGAACGCAACGCATATGGTCAAGATCAAATGAGAGGTCGCGGCATCTCCGTGAAGGTTTTACAACGTCCGTATGTCGAGGGTTATATTGGACGTCGAAAAAGAGTGTGATTTTTCGAATGTTCTTTATTGATACCATATAAGTGGGGCCATCGGTATATATATAAACACATAAATATATTACCCATTACAAAAATATAAAATACTGCAGGTCATATTATGCTCACGTGGTTCGTCGGCGTTTTCAGTACAGTATTGTCATCGACCGTTCGGAAATCCAATATATAGTTTGGTACTTTGGTAGTATAGGCATATGGTTAAGTTTGTATTTTTAATTTTAACGCGATGTTTGCGTGAAAATAATGGTTTTTAACCATGAACTCGAGCACTTACGTGCGTATAATACTTCTATTGTGAAAAATTTATTTTTTTTTAAAAAATCAAATAGGTTTCCTCTAAGGTCCGTTTCACAGCCGCGCGTACGGTCGGTGCGTTTTCATACGCCGTGTATGGAAACAACACATTATAATAAAACGTAACACACCCGTGGGTATCCACCACTGAACCAAATATCATTGGTAGAATTAACAATGTGCAACAATCAAATTTTAACAAATGAATATTTGTTGAAATAATACAATTTTCATTATTTTAATGTATATATTGTTTAATTAAAATAAAAAATTTGTTTACAATAACAAATTCATTTTGTAAATTTTACGAAATATATAAGTTGTAAATATAAGTACAAAATGTTTGTTAACTCAAATAAATTTGTATTCAAGTGGAGAATTTTACCCAATAAATTGATAAAAGATATTGTTAAATCAATAATACGTTTTGTTATTTTACTGTTGAATTAACAAATATTTTATTTCTAAATCAACAAACATTTTATTGAACGTATATTAATAACCATATTATTAAATTAATCTATATTTTTATTAAAATCACAGATATATTTGATTTAGTGTATACACGCGTTCTTTCATCGGTGCATTCGACAAAATCCATCCGCTTGGATCCATTGATATCTATTGACATTTTCACAGCCACACGTTTCATACGCAGCGTATTTACGTGTTAATATATTTTATTTAATAGGTAGCACTCATTTATTTCAAAAGTTAAAAGTAAATCCGAATATAGATACTGAACTTTTAATAATGGAAGTTGAGACCTGAAAAAATTTGTGGCATGCTGGGGATGAAAATTATAAAGACCGGAATATCATTTTGTTTCAAAATATAATTTAAAGTTTTTCATTTTAAAATATAACGTGCACCGTAGAATAATAAAATTTTATATTTTTTAGTGTTCGTTGTACACGCTACTAGTAGGACTTCAGTCTCGAATGAGCACAATTCAAATTAATTAATTAAAATGAATTTATATCGGCATTTTCATCGGTCGCGTATCAAACGAGTGACTCTGAAATGGGCCCAATACTTGTACATTTGCATAAAAAAAACATTTTACAAATACCTATCTAATTAAGGTTTAAATTTAATCAAACTATATAATAAATTATATTTTTATGCTCTAGGTATCACAAAAAATTGCCCTACAAATTTGAAAAAATACAATTAAAATTTTAAACATATTCTGTAAAAATGCAAATATTCAACTTAATATACCAACTCAGTGTAATCGGCACCGTGGTTATTAAAACCATGACGTCGATAAAATAATATTAATTCTGTGTTGTTATTTTTGTGATCAAATGTTGTGTATGAATGTCAAATTAAAAAGTCAATAATTCCAACGGCCATTATTAGGTATGATGACGTAAACACAAAATAAAAATTAATAAAATCGTATATATATGTTATTGAAATATATTTTTAGCTAAGAAAATGTATTTAAATAATCTAATATACTTTTTAAAAAAATATATAATAATAATAATATTACTTAATCAACATCTGGACCCTTGTTATATAATAATTATTCAGCATTTCAGCATAATTTTAATATTCTATAGATAAATACGTATTATGCAAATATTTTTTTAAATAAAAATTTATAATAATCCTGCATTTTTTCCGTTGAGAGATATTTAAAGTTTTTGAAAAATACTAGGTACTAGAAAAATTTATTTGGAATATTATCTACGTAGGTATCTACTATTTAAAATTTACCAATGCATAGATAATATTCTTTACCTATTATAATGAAATTTATATATGATTTGATTCATAATTTATCATAATTTTATTTTTAACATTAAAACAAATTAATTTACCAATTTCATAAAATGAAAATCGACTAATTAAATTTTCTAGTAAGTACCTATTAATCGCTATTTTGTAATAGTAGATACAAATAATAATACAATATCTTCGTCCTAGGTATATAGTGGCAAGGAATCAACGACAAAACTGTTAAAAATGAAGTTATTTTATATTATTATTGATTTGAATAATCTGCGTCTATTCGGGATACTTTCATGAAAAATACCCCAAAGTTCGGTTTTAAAAGTCGTTTACTGTATATTTACAATTAACTGTATACTGTTTACTGCAATAATCAGGTAGGTGTACCTACCAAAAAAGACAAAATCTCATTTTCTCAACAATTTACTTTTTATAGCTAGGTATGTGCGCCATTTACTACTAGGAGGACAATATACTAATAAACAATAAAAAACATTAAAACTAACTAGTATAGGTACTCCATAGTGTATGTGGTACGTGATAAACATAAACTGTCCATGAACAAAATTGAACAAAAACAATGGATTCAATTAAAAATAAGATATATAATTATTCAGTCTACAATAATATTATACACACTAAATTATACCGAATTATACATTTTATATTATACACGATCCCTACAGCAGAATGATATTATTATACCTAGAGAACGGTAACCTAGTCTCTCAATGTGGATGTGGGTAACCTAGTCTCTTTAATAAAAAATAATAAAATATTTCATAGGAAATTAAGCTACTTAATTAAAGAAATGAAAAGTTATAAATAATATGATATTTACACCATAAACTAAATTTAATTCTGAAAATTCATAAAGAAAAATCTTATAAACAATAAATTGCAAATTGTCATACACTAATAAAATTGTATCTATTGGCATTCTCGAAGAAATATAACATCTCCCCAGCTAATTAGCTATTATAAATAGTAATTTAGTTATTTGTATTAATTTAAATTTGTGTTAAAATTTTACTACTATTTTTTCAACGGATTTATGATCGTATCTACTTAATGTATATTTTTAGAAAATACTCACGTATCTATACAAAAATAATAAAATAAAACGAAATATGTTAGTACAATGTATAACGCGATAATATATAAAGATAAACACATTCGTGATGATGTTTTTTCAAAAATGTTTGGAAGAAACATAGAGTTTACGTGAGTAATACAATTTTATTTCTCTGTAAAATGAAAGTCAGATTAGAATATATCATATACAATTTTCTAGTTATAAATTAATGATATGTATAAAAAAAAAACCCAGAATTTTATATAGACGTATAACCATGTCAATTATAAAGATGAAATTGTAAATAATTTTGAAAATTGAAATTTTACAGGGGATCTTAGGTACGTCTTGTATTATACAGAATTGTTTTGTATTTGAATCAAATGTCCCGGTGTCAAAATGTTGGAAATGATGTCAAATTGTCCCGTATTTTCAAGTACCAGTTCGTACTAATTTATTAATGTTAAAAGGTGTCATTATCTTCATTTAATCGATAATGAAACATGAGGATAAAAATATCTCTAATTGTGAAGTAAACATTTTAAATACTACCTATGTTTTTAATTTTATAAATAATTAATTTTAAAATAATTATAGTTTCTGAACGAAGTAAAGAGTATAACGAGTAAAGGATAAAACGAATATAGTAGGACTTTTGGGTTAAAGACTTTCTGATCGCAAATTTCATCTGTAGTAAGTACTTTAAAGAAGTGATTTTTCCATTTCCTATGATGTAATTTTCTTATAGGTATAGGAAAAGTTAGATGAACAAACTGGAATATTATACGAAAACAAAAATACATTTTGGATTGATGGTTGACTTGCTTCCGCACAACCTAGATATCTGGCGAACGTTTTTATAATTCTATAAGAAAAGGCATTCGAAAATTATTTTGAGTTTTTAATGTTATTAAAATTTAAATGTCTAATAAATGTGTCCTGTATTTTTTGAAATTAAATCTGGGATCCCTAATTTTCACTCAATATAATAATTATTATTTTATTATTGAAAATTGAAATTAATATATTTATAACTAGGTACTAATAGTAGTGACGATTCTTTCTACTTACATGGATTTAATAAATGTAATTCAAGTGTTGACAGCAATATATATCTATACTCTATAGGCCTGGGGAAATTTCGGCACATTCTGCCCCATAATTACCCAGGCCCGTACTGATATTCGACCAGACCGGCCTTAAAAAAAGAACCCAAAACGGGATTTTTAAGTCAATTACAATTTTCTTTTACAATTTTTTGGACCGGGCCAGGTAGGATTTCAGAAAAATACTTTAGGATCAAACTGGGCATTTTGAAGGCTTGACAGTTTAATCGGAATATGACCAAAGTTTATTTTTATTTACTTATTTATTATTATTACCATAGACGTAAATTGGATGGAATAAAAGGATTACAGGTTATTTTTAAATTATATTTTATTTCAATAAAATGAGAACAACTTTATGTGTGTAGTATACGTAATTTAAATATTTTTAATAATAACGCAGAAAATATGGAATAGATTATTTCATACTAAATACAGGCGTATAATATCATTATAAAATTAAATTATAATAAAGATTAAGAAATATAGAATAGGCATTATACATTAGTTATTATAGGTAGGTGCGTACCTAATATGAGAAAATGTACTAATTATTACCATCGTATATTCGTGTAAGTTTCAAATTTGTTTCGGGCCATGTGAAAGCATTTTTTTAAAAATTGTTTTGCACCAGACCGGTTTAGGTCTAAGGCAAAAATCGTTGTACTGAGCCAAGTTATTTCGGGCCAGGTCCGAAATTTTTAAAAACAATTTTGGACTGAAACGGGCTATTATTTAGGAAAACAAATCATTGGACTGGGTCGGACCGAAAATGTTTAGCCCTTGCACGTTATAATACCTACATTTAGCTTTATAACTAAGATAATTGTGACAGTTTCCAAGGGCGCTCGTAAAAATAAAATCCAGAGAAGTCGAAGTGAAAAAAATATATTTACCCTAAATTATAAAACAATATTATGAACAACATTTTTTTTCTCAATAAAAATATGATTTACCAAACTTTTAGGAGGAGTACATCTTTGATCGTTTCTATATAAAAATATTTTTGAATGTACTTATATAGATACTATACAATATCATAAAGTTAACTGTGTACAATTACAGGTAATTTAATGATGAAATAATTCAAAATTATAGTTAAGTTAATTAATACAAAAACTATCAGTTTAAAGCCGAGTATAATAAAGTTAAAATACAAAATAAATAACATATTAAGTAAGGCAGTTAATAAAGTTTATTTTTTATTTTCCATTAAAAAAACCATTGAAATTTGAATCTTTAAAATTATTTAATAAAATACTTATTATAAATTTTACTTGATCTCCATTATAACATACGAGTAGAGTAGAAATATCTGAAAGTCATTATCTGAAATGAAACTAAACACAACCACTTTACTTTTTCTCAAAACCACATGCGTTTATCGAAAATTAGATTTAAACGTTTTAACCTCTGTCTACATTGGTAATATTCTACAACTATAAAATTGATAAAAAATATAAAAGTGTTTAATATAATTAAATGATAAAAAACGTTATTTAAATTTTCAATTAATAATAATTTATCTATCCCCTCTTTTTAGATTTTAAGAGAAACGATTAATGTCTTGATTTCCTAATGATATGTGTATGGTTTTTTAAGTCAGTACCTATACATTTCTTTGGGTAGGAGTCGCGCAGAAGTTTTGGAATAAGAAGTTTTTTTGATTATAAATTGGTTTTAGTTGATATACTATAAAGAGGTGATTTTCGATTTTCTCAATTGTTTTCTTAAGCATAAAGGAATCCTACCAAAAATGTCTGACAATTTTTACAAATCGGAAAAATAATATTGCCAGAGACTTTAAACGTATGCCAAATATTAACTGTAGCACTATATTAATGTGATGAAAATTTTTTCATAAATTTTATACCGCACTTTGTTCATAATCATTTTTCGAATGCAATGATTTAATTTTTCATTCACATTTAAAATAATAATATTACATTATCCTATCTGAGGCTTGAAGGGATGATGAACCTTCTAGTTTATCTAATCACTATCTATATGTATTATCTATATAAATTAAATTCTAAATACCTACCAATTGTCTTTACACTATTTAATTTTCATTATCAGACACGACGAGAGGGGTATTGGTGGTTTCATGGGGGCCGATTATGTTAATATTACATTTTAATTGGAAATATCGAATATATTATTATGTACTTAATTTCGCTTATTTTCTCTTTTTGAAAACTATTTTGTCCGAAATTTTGTTATAGAACTTCGCAAAACAAAAGGATCAGATTTGTAGGTGATCACTATCCCCTAGCCCTGATTTTCTATCCATGGCTCTATTAATTATTCACTACAATATAATTACAATTATTGAAAATATTTAATTTATGTATACAATTATATGACATAAATTTAAAAAATTGAGATTAATAATCAAAAAAATTTATAATTTTTAATTTTTTTATTACTTCCAAAAAAATGTGTGATTAACAGTCAAAATCGTGTTCGGATTTGACCAGTTATATTATTCCAGATATTTATGCAGTTGTGGAGAATGCCAAAATTGTTCTATATTACACATTTTACTTTTAGATTTTCAATCATAGTTCAATAACAATGATGTTTATTATTAAATTTTTTGGAAATTATTTTCAACTAAATTTATTGGTTCAATCTCTTTATATTTATACTATTTTTTAAAAATCAAATATTATCTAGTCGGTATTTTAAGATTTTAAGATTTTACCATTTGTTTTTTTCGCGGGAAGTAACTGCGAAAAAAACACGTAATCAATTAATTGTCAAAATCAATTACATAGTTTACTTCCTTGTATTCCAAAAATAATGAACTTAGATACTTGTGCAATTTGACGTCACTCATGAAATTTGAGTAAAATTGATTTTAACAAAAGAAATAGTAAAATAGTACGTTTAGACAAAATCCGATTACACTATTTAATTCCCCGCATTTTTTACTATAAGAACAAATATATAACTCAATTTTGGAAATTTTGGAAATAGTACGTTTTGCAATGTCGCATCACAATATTGTGGTACCTACATATATATTATATAATTGTGAATAAAAAGTATTTAAAAAATAAAAATTCATATAATTACACTTTAATTACTTTTTTTAAAAAAATTACACTGTCACAATCTTTAAAAACCTATAAAAACTGAAAAAAATCTCCATTGTCAATTATTATTACCGACTTAGGTATTAATAATAATTTAATAGGTAATTTAATATAGTTTCAGCCAGGTTCCAGTTTAAATATCGATATTCTTAATTTTGGCTCCAAGTTTTTAATTTAGTGGCATATATAAAATAGAAAGCTACTCGTATAGTATTGGTAATATTTATTTAAATACTTCAGTAAAAAAATATATGTACATGGTTTTTTTATAATCTCTATTGTGCATAGAATACTTTTGTTCTATATTCTTGAACTTTTTGTATACATATTGAATTTAATATTGTACATTCTATGCAATAATATATTATAATCGTATTATTATTAACAGATAACGACCACTCTATAATATATATAAATATGGCTTTGGATAAAAATATTGAAATACCAACTTATAATGTATGACTAAAACCACTTATAATCTTATGGTATACATTATAAAGTATAATATGTATAAGATATCCGTTACCTAATTGATATTGTTTTTTTTTTAAAGGAAAATTTACAATCAATAGGTATACTTAATACTTAATATATACTTATAATTTATATAAATGTATCTATATAATATACTTTTCCATGATATTAGAGAGTTGCATTATTATGTTGCAACTAAAAATAATAACATTAAACAATAGTTACGATAATTTTAACATTCGATTATTTATCTAAATCTCCGGCTTATAAAAAAAAAACATCATCAGGCATCAGGATAAAAGCGTATTAAATTTCACAAAATGAAATATTTTAGATAGTAACCGTCGAGACATAGTATATAAATTAGTAGCTATTGTTTTATTAATTACACATCAAAATAAAATTTAACTGTACTAAGAAAAAAAAGTCAATGGAGTCATGGAAGCACTTCGCTCGAAATTTTGTATTGAGTTTGAAAGCAATGATAAATCATTTCTTTTGATAAAACGAATCTGAGTGAATCCTTCTTGACTCCATCTATTCAAAAAGTGTGTAAGTCAATTGGTATATGCATAAAAAAAAAACCCAAACCAAAATTAAAAATTGTATATAAATCGTTGTAAAGTGGTCGAGAAGTTTCGATAATTTACGCATGTGTATATAGTGCTATAGTAAATAATTAGTGTAAATATCAAGTTTCTATCATTACACTTTTCCAATTTATAACATATTTCAGTAGTTTTCCTATAAATTTCAAAAAACCACTAGGAACATCGAAATACTACTATTTTAAATAATTTTATTAAATATTTTTATCCAATTACTTCTATTTAAAAAAACTTGTCATAAATATATTTCCATATTCATTATTTTATATAATAATTATTATTATTCATTATTAGTACCTAGGTATTGATTTTTAATAAAATTTGAACATATAATTTTAATAATAATCAATAATATATGATGTTGATATATATATATATATATTGATGAGTATGGTCATGGAGGTAGATTACGATATTAAAACACAATATTTTAAAAAATACCTAATCATAAATCGAGTGCATTAAAATACAAATAAATAATAATGATAACTAATGAGTAAGGTGAAACTGGAAAGAGCCAAATTGGAAAGTACTATATAGAACGAATATGTATGATATCAAAAAAGCTCTTATTTACTGCATAACTTCTAATCTAAACTAAAATTGTTTCTAAAAAAAAAAAAACTTGGTATATATATATATACTATATCAAAACCGCTCAAAATCTCAAAAATTTGATGATAATATCGAAAAATCGGTTAAAATAGTATTGAAATGGAAATCCACATATACTTAAGCCGTGATGTTCTGTTAGACCACGCATATGTATAAAATCACACAATTATTTGCCATTTAAAACAATATTTTAAAATCATCAAAATTAAAGTTTCTATAACTTAAAAACTAATTTTATAACTAGCCAATCCTGACTTTACCATATTTCTTTTTATCTAAAACTAAATAGGTTTGAATAAAAAGAATGAAAACTGAATTTTGTGGGTGCTAAAGACTAAATAACGATAACGTGTTTCGAATAAATTCTTCCATTTTAATAATAATTATATGATTTAAGTTAAATTTTATAATATTTTGAATTATAAATGGATCAATGTTTTAGATATAATAGAAAAATTTCAACTTACAGGGGTGGTTGAATGCAAGTGATCGACCATTTAATTTTACGAACTAGATACCCTTAAATGACAACTGTCCCATAATCATGACAATGCAACGCAATTTTACGGTAATTCTCTGAAGTTTACTTAAAGCCATTTTGGTGTTACTTAATATGACGAATGACTATGCATATGGGTGTATATTCCAGATAGCAAAGACAATTTTTTTTTTCGACATTTTTATGACATTTGCTATAAAAATACTATCTGGGATATTATATAATTTTCAGAACAAATAATGTTAGTCGTTCTTTGATGCAATTTTATAAGAATATAAATATTACAATATATAATTTATTATATGTACTATATAACTAGTACTTAGGCGTTTTGCAAAAGTTAATACCAATTTTAAATTGAAAAATAATTTTAGGTAGGTAATAGTAATAATAATTATAGTTAGGTATGTAAATGTAATAATAATACACTTACACGCGTCTCATTCGATCACTTGTAAGTTGTAAGTTATATATAATTTCTCTTATCGTAATTACCACATGAGCTATTTTTTAAATAACATATTATTATTAAGTAAGTATACACATTTTTATTAACGTTATTTTGTTTCTCTATATAGTTTAATATTTCATCTTAGAATAAATCAGTTTGACTGGAATTAAATCTACATAATATATGGATACTTACTATATTATATAGTAAATGTGTACGCGATTGAAAAGTTTAAAATTTTAAAAACACATCTATAATATCTATATAACGTACCTATTTATATAGTATAATGTTAAGTAGGTTATTGGTACATCCTATCTATACCTATACCTACTTGTTAAGGTTTTCGATTTGAATATCAATATAAATTAATAATATTACTAAACAATCGTTATTCTACAACGTATTAATTATGTTTAAATACAGCAATATATTTTATAAACAATATTAGAAAATTAATGGTGTACCAGGTAGGTACTTATAGAATATTTTATAACTTTATTAAGTAGATAGATAGGTAATAGCTATACGTATCAACCCACTCTTGTGAGCACAATGTATATTAATATCTAACCTACAATAATATAACTACGATTTATACCTACCATTACAAAGTTTACAGTATAATTTTACAAAGTAAAACACAATATATGAAATATAAGTACTTACTTTTGTTGTATAATTAAAATAAATTATGGAAACATGGTGATATAAATGTACTTATATTATAGCATACCTACTGACAGGCATAAAGATATAAAATAATATATAGTGTGGTAAATAATATTTTTTAAAAGTAAGTAAGTATTTATTATTAAAATACTAAAAATAGAGACAATTTAAATACTTCTACAGACTACAAAAGCGATTTTATAGTTTTTTTTACTGTGGTTTATCTATATAGTGATTAATTAAAAATATATGACTGTATATTTCGAGAGAAATTTAATTTGACAGATTTTAGTAAAAAATTTTAATTGGAAATCTCAATTATATTTTTATATCCTAAATCTGCATAGTTAAAATTATGAATAGGTACCTAATTATATTCATATTATATATCTATATCCGAGACTATATCTTATTCATTTTTTTTCCGCATTCAATTTGCAATTTTATAAAAATGACTTTATTACGGAATTTAAACGATTATCTATTTATATCCATAAAACAAATATTACATTTCGCAATCTTAAAACATAAAATATCTATTTGACCTAATCTATTCATTTATATATTTATCTACCAGTTATCTAGATAATGTTATATATTGACTGCTTGTTTTATATTTTAATCTATCCCAATTGCACTATATTTAGAGTAGGTCGAATAGTTGTTCATAACTTAAATCAATTAAAAATAATTATGTATCAACATATCTATAATGTTTTAAGCACCTAATCAAAATCGATTGAAATTAGAGTTTTGAAAACATTTAAAAAGCAAACGAACACGGAACAACTAAACTAAAGAAATTATTACAGAATTTTAAGTACTAGAAAAAAACTTCCTAAGATATGAAAATTTCAATATAGGTAGATTCTTAAATTTTTTGTTTGCTAATATACTTCACTATATACAGTGAAAAAAATATATTATATAATGTAGCATATGTCGCATATACATAATATATATCATATACCAATACTGCAATAGCGTACCCAGGAAATCTTAATTGAAATTTGGAGGGGGGGGGTTGAATTTATTTTTTAAAAAGTAAGCCAAATTTATAGCTTTACATCTGACCTCCAACCCTACACGAATATAGAACAAAATTGGAAAAATCCCGTTATAAATATTTTTATAATGTAAATAAGGTAATAAAATAACTATAATTGCAGGTCTATAACAAAAATAATTCCGGTCCTAAATCCTAAAATTACAAATTGTTTACAATAAATAAATACCTACCTCAAAATCGATACATTTTTCAAATAACCCAAAACGTTTTGAATTTTTTTTTTTTTGTGTTAGTAATGTACAACATTACATATTTATTGAAAATGTCAAGATTTGGACAATTATTTTCTAAATTACAAAATAAACAAAATATTTTTATATATTTTGCCAAATTTTAAAACCGTCAATAATTGGATCGAATATTATAAATTTAATAATTTTTCCATATTAAAATAATAAATAGGTATTTTGTAACATAATGTATGTTTCAAATGAATATGTAATGTTCCTATATTACTATATAATAATTTACGTAAGTTAAATCAAAATTATAAAATATCTTATATAGACATATTTTTAATCCTTATTACTGGAAATATATTATATATAGGCACATTATAATATATTATATTTAATTATTATATAATATAATATTTATACATATTATGTAATAATAAATAAAAATATTATCTAAAAAAGGAAGTTTACGGTCAAATATTCTATATAGGTTAGTTAAATAAAAATTCCATTTTATGTATAAAATATTATACCTATTGAAAATTCTACAATGATAATGAGAATGATTAAAGAGTGAGTGTACCTATACCTATACTGGATAATATCTCATCGGAATTTTAATCTTTTCATTAGGTATATCAATATTTAAATATCAAATAAATCGTATATTGTATAATCATCATGCTAACATTTATATTATTTATTACTTATAGGTACCTACATAATATCTATATTTTATACATATTTTTATATAATTCCTGTTAATATTTATATAATGTATGATATATTTACAATAAATGAATAATAACATTATTCATAAAATATGTAGGTATTTTTTTTACTTAATTATTGCTCATTATTGTCAATTATAGGTAGATAGGTACCTACCTATAATTATTTGTCCAGCTTTTACTAATAAAATTTGTACATCTCAAGATAGAACTACTTGGACATAAGAGTCTAGACTTTAGTAAAAGACCAAAATATAAAATAGTATACGACAATTAAATAAATTATATACATTAATTAGGTAATTCTACTCGTATATAGGTATACGAATAGGTAAGACCTACGTTTACTATTTATACTTATTATTTTATATTTATCTTACCATATTAAATGTGTAACCGACGATATATTTATTTAGTTATAGACTTAAAACAATGAAATTTACAAACAAATGTCAATATTTATATGTAAAAAGTAGGTACCTATATGTAGAAAAATGCGTAATATTTCGTAGAGATACCATTACCATACGTCATATAATATCTGTAATAGAAACGAATAACCATGGATAATGGATGTAACTATTATACACTTCAAAAATCTTTTAACGCGGATATCCGCCAACAGCTCTTTCAATCAGATATGCACACACTTTTTAGGTGGTCGATATTTTAATACTATAGTAATCACAAGCCCTGTATCATGATATCATAGATAGGGTGTCACGTCCGGATATGCTTATATGCGGGCTAAAATAATAGTACGTATGGCGCCAATATTTTATTAGACCATCGAAACCAGAACCGCCGAACAAGCTATGCGAGTGCGGCTCGTGATTGGGGGTTTTGACAAATTTGAACCCCCCTACAAAAATATTTGACATGTCAAACGTTCTCAATAATATCGGGCAAATGTGATGATAAAATACGATAATTATGTACGTCCTTTCCTCATATTGACGGATTATATTAGCAAATATTTTTTAAATTATACCTAAAGTAAATTAAGAATGTTAAGAAATGTTAATGTTAGTTTTATAATGTTTATTTTTTTTTTCACTCCTATACCCAAAAACTTTAGTAGAAGCAGTAGGTACTCTAATAGTTATACGTTTAACCATTTTACGGTAGTACATTTGATGTGTTGGTATTTTAGAGAAGTCAGTTTTTGATTTTTCCAATAGTTTTTTAACGCGTTACCGAACAACCGAAAAATTACGTAAACACAATAACATCACGGTTTAACTATATAATTGTTATTTCTTTGTAATTCCATAAATAATAACCTTAGATACTGCAAATCAACGTAAAATATTTTCTCAATTTTGTCTATTTGGGTATAAATATAAAGAAATAATACATTTTGGGATATTTAAGCTTTTTAAGGTATAAAATAATTAATTTTAGATTTTAACTGAAAATTTAACACAAAATGTGTATTATATTAGTTATGCGTTAATCACAATTTCGTTTAAAGATACAGCATTTTAAGATTTTCAACAAAATATATTAGATATTTCGGTGTAAATGAAGATAAAATGGAAGCAATCGATTTTGGGTCTCTAATTATATTTAAATAATCTTAATAACCGACAGAAAATAATTATTTTAGATTCTGAACGAAGCGAGTAATGTATTGGTTTTACAAAGATGTGTTATTCTAATGTGTTATTTTGTTCATCTCCTATAGTAATTTTGAACAAATGAGTTCTACCGTAGCCAAACCATTTGCTACGAAACATAATGTGGGAACATTATTTAAGACCATTTGCTTTGTGTTAACGATTGTATAACTCAATATATCAGCTGAGTTATTAACAATGTTTAACTGATACTTTAGATATAAACGACATTTTCGAATATAGGTGTATTTCGTATTTATTATATATTATGTTTTAGCATTGACTATATATAGTACCTACTATATATAATCAATGATTTTAGATACTGTCAGTCTGTGATATAAATAAGTTCATTATATCTGTTAAAATGTTAGAAATCCTTTTCATCACTATTACCTACTGATTATTATTGTAAATATGTAACTTTATAATTTGAAACTATTCTTGTGTTAATTAATATATATAATTTTAAGTTCCTGAATTGTTCTTACTACTATATTAGTTGTTTAACAGTGAAGATGAAAATTGAAAACATTGTTTTCGAAATCCGTATTTGTTAAAATAAAAATAAATTATTTTGCAGAAATTGAGTTTTTATTTTTATATATTGGTACTGTATTGTTTAAATATTTACCAATTATATAACTTATAGAAATATAGTCAAGGGCGTCCGCAGGGGAGGCAGAGGGAGCCATACTCCCCCCCCGCTATTTGAGTCAACGTTTGTATAGGGTGTATTTTAATAAATATTTTTTAAAGAATTTTTTTGTTCTACAAAAATATTTATGTAAATACTAAACAATAATAGTTTGAAATGTTGAATATTGTATGATCTAATATCACGATTTGTCGGCCTCTGCAAAATAACTATTCTTGACAAATGCGATTTCAAAATTGTGAACATGTTATAAAAGTAGTGGTATTTGAAAAAATAAGTTTACATTGTTATACACAATAAACTATGTTGTGTATGTTATTTCTTATGATTTATATAAATATACCTACATATACATAGTACATACATATACCTGTATATATATATATATGTGTGTGTGTGTGTGTGTTTGTGTATATATATATATATATATAACTATTTATATAACTATATATATATATATATATATTATATATAAATTTCAAGTATTGTGCCCCACCGAAAGATTTTTTTATGAAGAGGGGGGGGGGTAAAAATTTTAAAAAATCATTTCTTTTCAATAGTTTAAAATAAGTAACATAAAAAAGAAGTAATCAACTTTTTTTCCATTTTACCGATTAAAATCCTAACAATTTATAATTTGCAGACTTAAAATTCCGAAAAATACTTCATTGCTGCACAATTTTTCGACAAAATTCTTTAGTCATAATCATATTTAATGAATATATATATATAAGATAGTGTAGTAACTAGTAACAAGTTTTAATAATTTACTTAAATAATAGATTTAGTTTTATTTTGAATAAATAATATTCTAGACAATAGCCAATAATTGTATCTTAACCTTGAAATAATACCTATAGATTTTATTTTGTTGTTAAATCATTAAATTAGGTAGGTACCTAGATATAGTAAATAATAATAGCTAGTCATGAGCGCCCATAAGGTCATTTTCAGATGGATACAGATTAAAATTAAATATAAGATTTTATATTTACTGTTATCCCCAAAAAGCAGTTGACATAAAAATACCAAAATTTTTAATGTAGCTATAACTCAATTTTAGGTTTAGAACAATAGTTTAGGAATCAAAATTAATTTTCAAAATGTATCTATCTGATTCCGGTATCAAAAATAAGAATTGATATTTACATTTTTAACCATTTCGGTGTGTGTGTATGCAATAACTAGGATTTTTTTTTAAATAGCAACTTTTATTTTTTACACCGCAATCAAATACGTAATTATTTTTTAAATTAATTTTGTTGTATTAGTCATGTTCATAAATTTAAAATTTTAATCAATTTATAGAAGATGTAAATTTTAAAAACTTATAATTATCGGTAACTCAGTCGGTTTTGAGTGTATGACTATAGTTAATACATCAAAATTAGTTTAAAAAAATTGACCTATTCGATAATCTAGTGTCGAAAATAAGTATTGAAAAAACGCAAGTTATTATACACACGAACACCACACCAAAAGAGTTAAAAATTAAAATATCAATTAATTTTTGATACCTACCGGATTTAGATAGATACATTTTTTAAATTAATTTTGATACCTAAACAATGTTCTAAACCCAAGATTATTATTCCAACTCGTTTTTAGAGATTATTGTTTAGATTACCATTTTAGCAGTATTCCATTATCAACTATTATCAAGTATTTCTCCGGGTTATCATGTTCTTCCCCTAAACCCATAGCACTCATGGATACAAATAAAATTCTACATTTACAGATATTTTGATCTTTCCAAAGAATTATTTAGTCGAAAAGTATTGAAAATTTGACTTGTTCTTAAATTTTTTTTAAATATAATATTTAAATAACTAAGAACATTATGATTTAATTTCCATTAGTCGAGTTATGATTGGATTTTTATTTCAAGAATAATATGATTTTAACTGTAAATTTTTTTTTTGCATTTCAATTGTTTTGAAAAACATCATCATAGATTTAAATTATTTCATTTTGAATTCTATATGATACATATTGACATTTCCTAGAGGCTATGTCTATATGGTTTGATAAAATGTCATCTTCCGATTCAATTCAAAGTTCTAATAAATTATTTTACAAATTCAGATAAGAAACAATACAAGAAATATATTTATAAATTCTACATAATGGTGACAATGGTGAGTCTAATAATATAATATTTTCATACTGATATTATCTTATATCTTAAATAAATTACTCACGTTTTTCACAGAAATTTCATTTTACATAGTTTTTGAAATGTCTCTTCCTGACCCCCGTAATGGGTGCCGTAATCAGTGAGTTTTTTCATTTTTTGCATGTGGTGAGGAGGAAAGAGGTGGAAATATCATTTTTATGTAATACATTTCTGAAGACACTGTTTAAATTTTTCAGGTTTTTTTTTTTACAGTTATTCCAAATATTTCTCTGAGTGTCCCCACATCGCCATTTTTTCATTTTTTACTTATGGTGGGGATTGAAGGAGTCTATTGTATTTATGATAATTATGATGTATTGCAAATTAAAAAATTAAAAAATCAAAGTAGTGTAGATGATTATGCGATGAAGCTATTTTAACTACAAGCTGATATAATAAATTCGCAAATAATTAGTGAATTTAAAGCAATAGAAATGGATTAATTTTCCATCGATACAGTTATCGACAGTCAAAAATCGATACATTTTGCTACAGAGTTCTTAAATTTCCAAATACCATCTGGTATGTCTCCACATAAAATATTATTAAAGGTTAGAGTTCCAATTATATTAAAAGAAATTTGAATTCTCCTAGGTTATATAATGGGACTAGGATCCGTGTCACTTCTCTTACAAAAACTGTAATTGAAGCTGAAATTTTGACAGGATGTGTTAAGGGAGAAAAAATATTTTTACCAAAAATACCTTAATTATTAGCTCATTGTGGAGTAGATTTTGATAATAACTGTTTCTCACATGGACCCAACCATTTATACGTTTATGCACCACAAAATAAAACTCTAAATGTGGTATATCAAGAGGTTTTGACTTAAGTCATTTATTAATAAATTACTTCATTTAGAGTTCTATCTAGGTATAATAGAAATATAAGCATATAATAATATGTATATAGAACATTTTTAATAATATATGTATAGAATCGTTTTTAAATATTTTTTTAAATAAATTAAGTTAAATTACTTATATTATTAATATTATAAATAATTACATTTTCGTTCAAAACTGCGCACGGGCGAAGCCGGGTAATTTGGCTAGTAATATAATTATGTAAATATATTCCTTTATATAAAAGGTAGATTTAACCATTGTATATATTATGGAAGTTGTCAACCTCTAAAATTACCTGATAATCCAATTTGAGGAAAAACGTAAGATTTTATACATTTTAATGTGTATGATATATGTCTATACATTAAAATTATTTTTGTTTAATGATTGCTTTTTCAATAGTAGCTGCTACAACAATTGTTACAGCTCACTAAGCATATTTTTTTTATATATACTATATAAAACCGAAAACCATTAAATTGGCAACATTGATTATAATGGTTATATCACTTGTTGAACTTATTACATATGAGATATACATATATATATCTTATATATATATGTATATATATATATATATATATATTTATTTATTTATATATATATATATATATATATATTTAT
>JAIPRL010001400.1:59832-84462 GCA_025469235.1 Pemphigus obesinymphae | reverse complement strand
CGACGCGATAACGGACAGCAGGCCAACGACTACCCACGACGGTACGAAGTAATAAAATTACGAGACGATAGATAAGAGAACAACAACACATAGCACGTCGTTCACGGTCGAGGGTACCGACTGTACTGAAAGTTGATTACCTTTCCCTCCATTATTTTAGGAGGCACATACCCACAGAAATATGTCTTCGACTCGTCCCTGGCGTGCAGTATAGTTATATTGAAATTTAATATTCTTTTCTACATCCATAAAATGTCACACATATAGTATTTATGCGTACATCATAATGTGCCGTCCCATTTGAGATCATAAATGGACATCGCGTAGATTATTACATCATCATTACGCTCATAAGAAAGATACACAGTGAGATATACAATAAGTATAAGTTTACTAACACACTTGTACAAGTATAATGTATATCTACGTAGATATTCTTTATTTATTTTTCAATAATATAATATAAGTACTTAAGAATATAATTTATTCGAATATTTTGCATTTTGACTATTATTTAATATTATACACGTATATAGATAAAATAGGTTTCTATCTCTAATTCATTTTTTGATTTTATTATTATTATTTTGTTTCATTTAATTATCATAAAAAATTAGTTAAAGAAACGTATTAAATTTTAAAAGCCGATCAGTAGAGGGGAGAAGCACTGCGTTCGTTGGGTAAGATACTGGTGGTTGATATATTGAAGTTGAAAGCAATGATAAATTATTTCTTTCGATAAAAGAATTTTGAGCGAAGCTTCAATGTATAAGGCATGTCATGTAAGTATTATTACTGTTGGTAATAACAAAAATTAACTTATGACTAAATAACTTCAAAATTAAAAATTGCTATAAATTAGTCCAAAATTTAAGAAAAACATTTTTACGTTAATTTCGTACTTATATACGTTTTTGGTAAAAGTTTCAAATGTACAAACCCACTTCCCCTCCCCTGATATTTGAACACATTTCAGACTAAAATAATACATGTTGAAAAATTGAAATAGCTATTATTTTTAACATTGTATTAAAATTTCAGGTTTTAAAAGCTAAAATTAACTTATGACCTAATTATCTTAAAATTTATAATTGCTATTATGCAATACGTTTTCGAAAAATTATTACATTCATTTTGTATTTAAATACGTTTTTGGTGAAAATTTCAGGTGTCTAAGTTGATTATTTAGGAAATTACGGAGTATAGGTATATTTTTTATCCCCCAATGAGAAGTTCTTCCTAATAGGAAGTTCTTATAAGATGTAATAATAAATCTAGAGAAATCAAATTATACTAGTATAATATATTATCTATTAATAAATGAAAACATTCGTGCGTTTTTGAGATACTTTTATTGGATTGGAGGAGAATAATAATAGGATAAAACGATTACAATGGTATAAGAAACGTAAAGTGGTAATAAAAATATTACAAAAATATCACTAGTAGGTATTATAAATGAATTATAAATACAATGTAAAAATAAAATGGTGAAAGTGCTGTTAATATCTCAATCTAAACAAATTTGATCAAAAAGAAATAATAAATACAGAAATACACATATTACATATGGGCGTTGTTTAAATTAAATTTTACATGTATGTATAATATAATATAATTACCTAATAAATGTAAATTTTCAATATTTACGATAAAGGGACAAAAATGTATAGGTATTGTGAAAAAAAACGACATTTACAAAAGCACGCTCTTTTGAAACATCTAAATTTATTGAGCAGTATTTTGCGAACAATATTATTACCTAGGTATAGGTACTAAATTAGGGTAAAATCTAAGGAGAAACTAATGTAGTTTGACTGCTGTTGAAATTCTATCATTAATATAATAAAAGGCGATATTGTAATATATGACATTAATTACATTGGCGAAAAATAATAAGAAAAAACCGTTATTTTTAAATTCGATTTACGCTTACAAGTTCTAAAGCGTTTTCAGACTCGAGAAAACCTTCCCTCTGTTTTCTCATGTCTCCATTTTCACCTTAGACCCCTGTAAACGGTTAAAAATAACGGTTAGTCCATATCACTTTTCTGTATAGTGTATTTATGGAATATTAAATACATATCCTATGACTAAATATTATATTTAATAATTTTTTTTTAATATAAACTTATTAAACTTACGTTCTAAAGAATAAAAAAAATTACATGTATACAATATTATTACGAATACATTTAAACGCGATTGCGCATACTATTTATATATATATATATATATATATATATATAATATTATATTTTAATAAGTTTTAAAATTTACACTTAGAATTACACTAAGAATAATTAAAAAGAAACGAAAAGGAAAATGTCTATACATTGTTAATTGATGGATGATACGTCATAAAGTATATATATATATAAATAAAAGTATTTATTTTAATATTATATTATTAAATTTAATAAAAAAAAAAAAAAAATGTGTATTGTTAGTTATATATACCATATATATATATATATAACGAATATTTTTAAAAAATGTCGTGATTCTAAAAATGATTATTATAATATATATATATATATAAGTAATATAGAATACAACACATATGAACGTATAGGACTCATAGCAATAGATATATATTATATTTTATTATTATATTATTATGTCTTAAAATATTAGTAAGTAATACAAATTCATATCGTAAAATACTTTTATATAAGTATATTTTATCGTGTGAAGAAGTGCTCTCGGCTATATAATATTTTGCCAAGTGCCTCTCGTATGTATAGTCCTACCGTATGTATATATCTAAGCATTATAATAATATCGATATAATGTATTATCGTGAGTTTCAAGTATTAAAATATTTTTAAAAATATAGCACGCAGATCATAATATTATAACATAATTGTATGTGTATAATATTTCATCGCGATTCGTCGATATTATTATTTTCGACAAGATATAATATGTGTGTAATGTACGTTTAGACACGATATTACATACAATTTTAAATTAAAAAAAAAAAAAAAAAAAACCAATAGCCGTGGTCCCATAAAAGCGATCAAGCCCATCCGCAGATATAGTGAGGAAAAAGAAGAATGGAATTATCGAAGAAAAAAAAAAAAAAAACACACACACACGCAAATCCAGATATCGAATATTTAAAAAAATGATACACGTGATCAACACGTGAGTGTAATATGTGTGACGTTTTGTTGTAAATATTCACACGACGGGTTCTATGTCCACAGCTGCGGAAGTTTTCGGTTCCAACTGCAGTGCCATCATCGGAGTTTTGGTCGTTGGAGACCTGACGGTTTCCGCATTCGCACCGTTGGTGTTGCCCCGAACGCCCCGGCCTAAACACATTTCGTTAGGAAAGAAAAACAAATTGTAAATTTTTTTCCTGCAACGCACACTATGATTTTTTTTTGTATAATTATAGTATATTGTTTTATTCATGGTAGACGCCTACGATAGTGGAAAAAAATATTGTGTTGAGAATGATTACAACGGTGGGCAATAAGAATACTCGTACGAGTATTTGGGTGTACGTACACATACGGTAATAATCAAAGATGGGCAGCAAGTCAATGAAAATATTAACCAAAAAAGTTAATTTTAATTCATCCAAAATCATTCTGTTAAAAGTAAAACGATTATTATTAGTGTGAGTATGTTGCCTTTAATATCCAACGGTCTAAAGTGTACAGTATATATATGTAGGTATACCTACTAAGATATACCGAATCAACATAATTGGAAAATAATTTTTTCATTAAATAGAAGACATAATTCTACAGACCGCTTTAGACTTCGATTTTTATTTTATTTTAAATTATAGTACAAAAGCGTCCATAACATTTGTCTTAAAATTGATATATTTATATAGGCTCACTATATATTTTTATATTGAAATATTAAAAAACGAAGACCAATGAAGACTGCAGAATATTGTCTTCTTATGTTAATTTTTTAAGACTAGATCACATTTCCCGTAAAGCGTGATTTTGATAAAAAAAAAAAAATATATATCTGTCCCAGCCCCTTAATTATTAATAAGTAGAAAAAAAATTAATTATCTGAGTTAAAAAGTTAAACAAAAATGAACTTAAACTTTTCATTTACCTATAATAATCAATACCCATCTTTGATTATAACTTATAATAATAATAATAGGATGTGCATCGTTTCCACTAAAATAAAAAGTGATTTTTAACTATAATGGCATTTTTTCATAAATTAAAAAAAGTTATTTGATTTTAATTTCTATACTTATATTAAAACTACAACATTTCTACCAGATTTTTATTTGAGAACTATAAAGCATGACCTGTGAGGAGGGGATCACCACGAGGAGGGGTTTTTATACATTTATATTAGAAGAAGAATTTTTCCTAAGTGCTCATCCTTACAGTATAATATATTTATTTAATTCATAAATTTATTTATTTTAATAATTAGGTATTTTTAATAAAATATTTTTACTAAAAAATCAAATTATTTTATATTTTATATATATATTTTTAAATTTAAATCAATTTTTTTATACTATTTATTCCTAAGTAGAATACTTTTCTAAAAATTATATATGTATAGAAATCGTAGAGATAATTTATTATATTTATTAGCATTTAAAGATGCTATATACCTATGACTGCTAATGTATGCGTATTGTGGAGGAATGAGGGATGATAATATAGTTCTTTGTACTTTGTACTACACTACTTTGTTTTTTTAAACTGTAAATGCTATATAACAAATAATAAATTGTACCATAAATATTTGATTTTTATCCATAACAATTATCAGATAGTATTCGATGTCGGATGTGAAGTAAATTGGAAGTGTTAAAATATGAATAAGTTAAAAACATATGTCTATTTAAAAATGTACGAAATAACCATAAACTATAAACTATGGTAAAACTTGATTTATCCGTGAAAATGTATGCTAGGTATCTGCATGTATCTTCAATTAAATTAAAAATAAATAGCCATAAACACAAACATTGACTAAGAAATTAAGGTAAGTTCATTAAAAGAATCGCTTTGTATATGTTTAATTATTATAAAATACAATTTTAAAATTAAAATTCGGAATTTATTAATTTTTTTTATATAGTTTAATATTGTTAAACATCGTAAAACGAGTACCTACTACAACAGCTATAGCTATAGGTGGCTGCAGATGGTTATATTATTGTATATTAATTAATTGGTTATAAATATTGAAACAAAAAGTAGATTAAGTTGTTCTCCTCGTCAGTGGTGCAACCAAGGTGGATGACTTCGGATCCGAAACTTCTTTCCCCTTTGCCACATGGAATAGTAAATAATTTCTATATATTATTCAAAATAAAATATATAATATTTTTGTTTTATATAAAAATGTTAATAAAAATATGATTTGAGATTGGATTGACGATTGGATTTTGCACTATAAAATATTTTTCATAATATATTGGTAGAAAGTGGTTTACTAAAAAAATGTCTAATAAAATATATAAAGGTTTTGTAAAAATTTTGGAGTAGTTGCTATAGAGTATATCAACTTAAAAATTATCTGTAGACTACATGAATAAATAATAATGATGGAATGCGATACAGACTTTACTTATATATCAATTACTATATCTGTGTGATGGGCATAATAGACATTAAATTATTATTATACCTATAGCTAGTTTTTTTTTTAAACAGAATAAAAGTCAGGTAGAAAATATATAGTAAAATATATACATATGGAACGAAAACCATACTTTTTTTTTAGTATTGAACGAAACGAAACATTTTTGGTGGAAACGAATAACTACCATATAATTTTATATCTATAATATATAATATTTTGTCCGGATATTCCGGTGTATAGCATAATTATCGAGTGTACAGGATTCATGCAATATACCTATACTAATTATACACTATTTTAACTATATAGAATAAAAATAGATATAAAAATAGAAATGAAAAATATTGGAGGTGATTTTTTTGTACGTTTCAACCGAGTCCAGAGCACTTTGCCAATATCTGCCCGCGAAAAGAACTATATTTACTCATCACATATAGTCGTGTTAAAATGATTCGATTTAGATAGCGATTATGTGTTTGCGTGATTTTATATTTATAAACTAAATAGAGAAAAATATTAAACGATTTTAAATTCAATTTTTTAGAAAACATTTTTCGAACTAGAGCACATGTTATATTATATTTTAGTCATATTCAGTAATTAATTTTAAATGGTAACGGATTTTATATATTTAAATATTCAAAATATTCTAAAGTTCGTTGAAATAACTATTAGTAGGTAGGTAAGTGTAGGTAAGTACTGGTTTAATTCAAACGAATATATATTTTATATTTAATAAATCATTCATTGACTTTTACAGTTATAGGGTTTGTTAGCAAATTGTTTGATGGATAAACGTATCTTTCAAAATAAATTTAGATACAGACTGATTGAAGTCTAAGACTCGGTTGACGTTCAAGTGGGAATTTTTAAAGTTTAAGATATCGCTAGGTATAGTAAAGAAATGATAGTTATTTAAATCAAAAATACTACATAATATATATGATAGTTAAATAAAATATTATTATAATATACTTAAGTACATATAAACTCGTGAGTAAAACACTTATTCCGATGTTACCTATTTAAAAGTCGTTATATCGGTGTAATATAATGCACGGGTGCTGTTGAAATTCTATAAAAATAAAGATCTAAATAATTACTGTGTACGGAAAAAGTAACAATTGGACGTGTTTTGAAAGATTAAAAAACAAATAAAATAAAATAAATAATAGGTAGGTACATAAAAGCGCTATAGCGTTTTGCAAATGATTCATAACTCGTGGTGGAGAGCCACAAAAATACGGAGAAGCCTATGGCGATATTAATGTAATAATTTTTTTGATAAATCGAATTTTAAGCAAAATGAATATTTAAAAAAAAAAAAAGTCTATATTATGGTACTTCGAACATATAAATAATTGTTATCATTGCGAATGTATATAATAGTAATCGCTGAAAAAACCAATTTTTAGCAAAAATAAAATATGTAAATTTTATGATAATAAGATCAAATGAACTAAAATAATATTAACATATTATGTCGACCATATTCTACATTGTTTATTATGATTTTATAATGTCGTGGTGTATTGCTATTGTCTAATATATATTTTATTATCATCGTGCCCGAGCCAAACGGTCGTCACATCTCATAAGTCTAACGCATTGTATTTACTGTTATCACGCATATGCAGTAGATACTTCTTAATCTCGTCTTGAACGTGTCCTCCGAAGCGTATTTATTTTGCTATCGACTCGAAGCAATAATTACATAATCAATTATTATTTGTCGGTATACTATGGTTTCGCTAACGAACGAAATGCACGTCTTTTATCTCGAATATTAAAAACCGAAGAACTCGTCGTAGTTTATATATGTATATATGGGATCATAATAATCGTCGAAGTTCGTGTGGTATAAGTAGTACAATGATCGAGATGTAAATGTGTTGTTATTATTAAAAATTTAAATAATGATAGAATGTATATTATCAGTGTCCGTGGTGGTGCATATAATAATACGATAGGCATGGGTAGAGATGGTATACGATGTTTATGATCTCCACGGAGTAGACGAAGAAGCTGTATATAGATAGAGATAGAGGTTTCTAACCTAAAGAAGGCGATTGGGGCTTCAACGAGGCCATGCTTGGTTGTCTCGAAGGGGAATGGGTCTTTGTACTGGATTTGCTACCTCTACGTTCGCCGGCTGCTCCGGGCGGCGGTTTGTTGTCTCTCAACAGCGACACGTTCATCAATCTCGGGTTAGGCGTGTTGAATATCGTACGGTTTTCTCTCCAGCGTGCCCTATACACAAAAAATCGTAATGCGATGGTTAACTTGTTCGCGCGAAACGTTCGATTGTTTATCATTTTTACTCTCTACGTAAGTAAGTGCAACGCGAGGTAAAATAAGCGAATTGGAATTCTATATTTTCCATTTTTGCCAGTTACACCCGATACCGGTGATCAGCTGTTTAAATGTACCGTTTGCAGTCATTTTGACACATTCTACTTTTAATATATCAAATATAAATTAATTTATCGATCACTACAGATTTGAGTTATCCGCCAAATATACTGCGTAGGTAGTGTTATAAATTATAACATATTTGATTTTGTCTCCTTAAAATTCGTCAAAGTTCTAAATTAATTCAAAAATATGTTCGTAAAGCCCATTATGTGAACGTGCTGAGCCCTCGGTTTCTAATCGTATTATAATATTATAATATTACAATAAACTATATAATTCCATAACATTTTTAAAAACAATTTGTTTAACCCACTACCTACGTCCTACATATGTGTAGAAACTTAAACCAACATAACGAATAAAAATTTTAAATATTGATATTGGTAGCCACGACAATGAATTGTAAAGATAGACGGACATACAAAAATTAGGAAAAACTATTTTTTTTGTTTATCTAGTTACTGTATCACTAATTATAATTAATAAAGAGCAATCGATTGCTAAGTGAATAATATATCTTGTAACTATGACGACGAATTCATAGGACCGATACAGTGGAATATAATATAATATAATAAATATAATATTTAAATATGTCAACTTTACGGTGAATTCAAATCTGTGTTCAGAATTTTCATGTTTATATATAAAATAGACAAATATGTTTTATATGAAAGCATTATAAAAAATAACATTAATAGAAAGCTCATTAAAGAAGGGATATAGCCAATTTGGGAATTCAATTTAAAAAAAAAATTAAAAAACCTTTTTTCATTACGTTAAGGTATATATTTAAATTAATTGTAGTATTTCAAAAGAATTATGAAGACAAAACCTTGGTTGACATATTTTTTTAATTTTAAGAAATTATACTATGCACAGCTGTATGCGTACTAAAAACGCAGTACCACCAATGAAAAGCTCCTGTATAAATTTATAAATTTATATCACCATAAAATGTAATAATTGTTTAAAATTTTTAGCCGTCAGGTAAAGAGTTTTGATTTAAGTATTATTTAATGATTCCCAAAAAAAAAAAAAAAAAAAAAACGTGTAGATGGTTCACAATTCGTTTTCAAAGGTTAATCCATAAAAATTCTCTATGAAAGGGCATTTATAAACGTAAATCTACCAAATAATTCTAATTTATTTTGAATTATAATACTTTTATAGGTAATATATTATATTATTTTAATTTTAAATATTTATAATAGATACCTAATTATTGTAAAATGAAATTTGAATCACCCTATTTGTAGGTACTTATATTATGTTTTATACATTAATATTGTATATAATTAAAAACGTTTTTATTTTTATTATGTTTTCAAACGATAAACTTAAATTTATTAGTTTAAAATTTGAATCAAATTTTTACCTCTAAGCGTATTTATTCATAAAATACCGAAGAAATAATCGAATTGCTTTCACCCTAAATACTATATAATATTATGACTTTTATTAGCTTCAACGAGCAAGATAATTTTAATTTGAGTTTAAAATATGAATACTGAAAGTTCAGTATTTATAGTTTGGCACTGTTATGGCAGTGATTATTATTAACTATTAAAGGTTGACATTCTTTTATTACTTAATTGGTAAATTATGACCCTTAATTTGAAATGTTTAATCTTTCAATAAAGTATGCTTAATGAAAGTGTTTTTATAAAACTGTTTTTGTTATATTAAATGTGATTTATATTTATCGTGTTGTTAGCTTTTTTTTTTTTAAATTATAAATTAAATTATATACGTCTAAAAATATATATCTGTAGGTATATGCGAATAAAATAATTCCATTTTATATGCTTATTGAGTTTACACGAGAAAGATCTTCTAGAAAGCGAACGCAAAATTCCGCCGCAGGTCAAATATTTTTAAAATTAATTAATTTACTGTATTATTCCGGATCCTGATAAAATACATAATATGAGGAGAGTACGAATTACACTCAAAAGTAATATCATTTATGTAGTGTTTCACTCTAAAAAGGTTACACTTACAAGGATTCATACTCAAATATGGGGTTACAAATTCAAAGTTTTTCACTCAATAGGTGTTGAGCTTACAAGTAGACTCACTTAAAAGGAGTTACTCCCGGTAGGTGTTGGGCTTATGCTAGTTTATAAATAATATGTTTATATGTTTATAAATTAGTGCTGTTTTTTTTTTCGGATATAATATAATTATATTACCCAGTTAGGGTGAAAGCACTTAGCTTGTTGGGTAGGATACTGATGATGAATATATTGAATTTGAAAGCAATGATAAATTATTCCTTTCAGTAAAACGATTCTGAACGAAGCTTCGGTGTATATAACGTGAGTATTACTGTAGGTAATAAGTAAAAAAAATCTTTTATAACGAAAAAACACTTCAGAATTGAAAATTGCTATAAATAGCCTAAAATTGGAGAACATTTTTGATTTTGTACTTGTATTCGTTTTTGAGAAAAATGTCAAGTCTCAAGCATTATTATTTACGGAGTTACTTAGTGTTTTGCTGAAATCAATCAATCAATTTGTTTTCAACATTTTTTTGTATAATTTTTAAGTTGTTTTTTTATTGTACATTTATTGAAAAAATTAAAAATCTAAAATTTTCCTCTCTAAAGTAACAACTAGATGAAATTTGTTCTTTATAATAGTATTGCATGTAAAAATTGGAGAACTTATATAATTTTGGGAATAAACAAAAAAAAAAAAAAAACACATGTAAAATGAGCATGTAACATGATCTAAAATATATTTTATGGGAAGAGTAGAATTTTGTTAGTAATAAAAATTATTGGTAGTCAAAAATTCTCAGGGATGGTTGTTTACGATTACACAATTATTGTTGTAGGCACATGGTGGGGTATTTGACAATTGTAGATAAAAGAAAAATGTCAGATTGATAATTATAATAATAATAATAAATAGTAATAGAATGCAGTACTGTTTGATAAACGATAATTCTCTGATAAATGTTTAATACTATCATATATTATAATTTATAGCTCATATTAACGATATTCTAGATGATGGTTACCTATGGCAAGGATCGTATTTAATTAAAAAATAGTAGTTAGGTATGCAGCAGTTTATAGGTACATCTAAAAAATACAATTCTTACTTGCTGAACAATCTCAGTACTACGCATATTATAATGAACATTAAACACATTCCAGCCAAGACGCACAACATAGCCGGATCGGTATAAGGTTCGGAGTTTGAATTGTTTTTTGCTAAAAAAAAAGAAAATATTATTCGCTAAAAATATATATTATAAATAAAAATAGTAGTAGTGATATATCTACTGAAAAAATAAACATGTTCGATAAAGTTGAAAATTATTTTCCAAGAAATAAAAAGTATTTAAAATAATAAATAATATTGTAGCTGAAACGGGGTATACGCGAGTACATATAATTTTACTATATAGGAATTTAATTCGAATAATTCGATAATTACATATTGAGAAAAGGGCATCGTTTTTATCAAAATTTTAAAATATTTGATTTTGTTTTCGCAGAAAACAATATTTTATGCAGTCTTCTTAAATTTAAAATGTGTTATTTTTAATTTTGAATAACAATAAAAAAAATTTTAAACAATGTTTCTGAATTAGCAAAAATAATTATGACATATTTATATAGATATGAGTATATGATCGTATGTATTTTAATAAATTAAATACAATTATTTTCGTGATCACTAGCTTTAGTAACTGATGATGCGAAATGGCTCTCCAATTTTGACAAAAGAATTTAAAATGTATTTTAAATTTATAGTAATATAAGTTTTAAATTTGAAAAAATTCAGAGGAATAATAATGTTTCTTACGGCTACGAAAATTAAATTTTTTAACATTTTCGAGGAAATTAATGTATAGGACGAGAATTGAAGGTTTTTTTAAAGTAACAAGTTATTGTATGTATTATGATAAAAATTAAAATATTTAATTTACTCACCAATACATTCGACAGGTTTATCTTTGTGAAACACTGGAGTCCTCTCGAATCTGCAAGCACAAATGCCATCTCTACACTCGGTCTGGAATGAGACGGCTTCACACTGCTCGTTGAAAAAACACGGTTTGTTTATCGCTGCGACTGAAATAAAAAATATTTTGGTCAATATTTTTAATATTTTTTGTTTATACATTTGGTTTAGGAATAATAGTACAATAGGTATTGCCTTTGGAGTGTTTGATAATTATTTTAAACGAGTATTTGTATAATAGGTAGGTAGTGGAGTAGCCAGAATTTGAAAATGGGAGATGCAAGTTATTATTAGGGGCCTCTTTTTATGAAAAAAAGGCCAATCTATCCCCAAATTATACTTTTTAATTTACCTATTATATATCTTTAATTGTAGTATTATCAAAGAAATAATACAAACGATTTGGTCCATCGTCCATCAATCTTTATTATTATTTTAAATTTGAAATCAGATTGAATCAAATCTGAATGAAATTCAGAATAATATTGTTTTCTTATTTATAAAATGTTTGCATTATTTTTAGTCGTTTTCCTTTAAATGTAATAAAACTACTAAATGAAAAAAAAATCTATACTAGAATAATCTATACCCAAAAATTCCTACTTGACTCTGTCTACCAGACAGCAAAATATTATAGCATTCATTTTTTTTATACATTTTTGGAATACTTTTTATCACGTTAATATTGTATATGAAGACGATGCTACACACCCGATTTTTAAGACATTTTGTGTAGTTAATTTTTATGAAATTTCAAGAACAATGAAAATCCAGTTAGGTATATATAAATATTGCAATATATTTTGAAAGTAATTTATAAATAGTCCTGTGCCAATATTATGTTTTAATGTTGTGTAATCACGATATTTGTTTAAAATAATATGTCTACTAAGATTGAAAATAAAGTATTCCATATTAATTATAGACATAACACCTATTGTTAAAATTAAAGAAAACAATATTTCCAAAGATACCTCGGAGGTTTTTTTCATTCTTCCAAATATGACGTACTTACAACATATTGCTTACAAGTGGACAGGATATAATAACTTTTTCCATTATTGTCCTCAAAATACACGACTGTAATAACTTTTATATAACCTATATAGGACCGGTGTCTCTTAAGCGTCTAAATAATACTTTAAGAATTTTCAGCTATGTCAAGGTAATACTAAGTAAAAAACGAAGTCTTTAGGAGCAAACTATTACAATTAACACAGGTTAGTTTAACAAAAATACATCTCAATAATGGCTGATAGGTATCAAGAGTGAATATTAAGAGCGAACTTACTCTTATGGATTCAATGCGTCAGAATAATACTCAAGAAACCTTTAGATATAGCAAGGCAGTACTTATATATTATACTATGTACATAGTATACTGTATATATTATAGCTACCTACATATGACATATACATGCGCGTGTATACGCACACATATTCATATACATATAGTATGTACAATGTACATATTATAAACCATAATAAACCATACAAGATATGACATTATATGTATAATATATAAATAGACCGAATATAAAACATGTATGTAGGAAAACTATTTTTGGTGTTTTAAATTTAATAAGTTTTGAAATGAAGTTTAATTTGAAAAAATATTTAAAAACAACATAATACTTTTAAAAATTATATAAATATTAAATTGGTAAACGTTATATATTTTTTTCTACATAACCTAGTAAAATAGTTAATGAATACAAATATTTTGACAAAATTTAAATCGAATACTACTGAAAGTACAAAAAACATAAATGTATACATAAATTAATATTTATCGAATGCAATGATTAATTATAGCTTTTAAATCTAAAATAATAATAAAACATTATCCTATCCGAAGACCAAACTCTTCCCCCTATATCTTACCTGAGGTGCGAAGTGCTTGCCAGGGCTTTTACTTTTATTTGGTAATCAATATTTTTAGACTGGCTTTTAACGAAAAAATAGATATGAAGTTGACAAGCAAAATATATAGTCATATAATTTTTTCAGAACCACCCTAAAAATTTACTGCCCGGAACAGTCACTCCATTTTTTTTTTTATAAGTAGTTTATATATTACGTTGCTGTGTGTTATTTGTGCTACCTATTTATAACTTCATTTAATAAATTGCTTTTTTCATGCTCAATGAAATGTATAAATTGTAAAAAAACAAATGGTTAAAATTCAGTACATTTTGTGGGACTATTTTTGAATTGAAGAAATAAATTATTTTAATGTAGGTATAATACAGAGTTTTTTCCACTTTCCGTAATCGAACTATTATTATTTAATATTAATATTCTGAGATTTAATGTAGTACGATGAAATGAAAGATATATATATTATATATACAGTATACACATATGGATATAAAAAAACGTGAAATTATATATTATATAAATAGTGTTTGAACGACCCCGACTTATTCGAAAAACAGTAGTTTTGCGTCGAGGAAAATATTGTGTTAAATAATAGATACCTACATAACAATATTTTATTATAATATTTATAGTTTCAAGTTTGTTTGAAAATTACATTTACTTTGAAAAACGGCTTTTTTTTTTTATATGATGGTTGGCATAGGTATCAAATGGAAAATTTAAATTATAATTTCGATGTTGAGTACGACACGATGATGTTCTGCAATTGAATATTGTTGCAAAAATTATTTATCAGATGCGTACGATTATAAAGTATCTACATACGTTCCAACGGCACAATATGGTCGTTTCGTGAGAATATATTTTGTTATCCGATATATACCCGAACAAAGCACAAATGGGTGCCATTATACCATATACCGTTATGTAAATGTGCAAACACGCGAAAGTCCGGCGTCGGTTAAATATTAACGATAGAGTATTTTATTTTATTTTCCCCATATACCTACAAACACGACGAGATTAATGTACATAAAGTAAACTGGAACGAGACCACAACAAAAATAACATAAATAAATGAGAAAAGATAAACTTACTTATATAATATAAAGTGACTAGCGAGTCGGGTTGAATGAATATTTTGTGCAATATGATGATTGGAGAATAAACGGAAAATAAACCAAATATATGTTATAAAAAAACGACAGTGTCAACGAGTTTGGTACATACTCTGTATATATTGCTTATTTAATTTAAATACGTCTGAGTAAATACCGTTCGAATCGTCTCGACCCACTGACGTTTCATTTTCGCCTGGTTTTACCCATGTCGTTGGTTGACTTTTACGGTGGTTAAGAAAGCAATATGGTAAAAATTGAACATTTTGAGTTTCACTACAAAGCTGGTTTATCTATGACGCGTTGAATTTTATGTGTTAATGGTAGGTATATAAGATGTATATTGAAAGTTGCTATTAATTACTGGAGAAACACACGACGATACAATTTGATTGATTTTTACGGAAAAACATGTAAAAGTTGTTCCAATAATACGGCTTATCGAGTGACTTAAGAGTAAAAGTATACTTATTATCAAAATTATATGTAAGAAGTGTAAAGTGGGACGTAAGAAGCCCGATTTTCTGATATTTTCATTTTAAATGCAAATAACGAACTACGATTATTTTTATTACTTGGCAAATAAATGATCACAAATGGTTATATACTATTTGAAATAATCAAAATTTGGACTTCTTACATTTCACTATACACTATTCTCATCTACAATTTTGAAAATAGGTATTTTTATACTAAAATCACATAGTAAATCATACTATTGGAATATCTTTTACATGTTTTTGTAGGCTTTTTATCCTACTATTGTACTCTCTTAACGGTCAAATATATTATACATAATATGTGAGTATAGCCTTTGGGTTAATCGTTTCTACAGGGGAATGGGATCGTATTTGGTGTATAAAGTGTACCAATGAACCGGTGTGGTGTGTTTGTTTTTGAATATAACGTTTGATCGATATCATGATATTACATTATACATTATAATTGTACTAGAATAATCATAATATAAGTACTTGTAATTTATTTATAGTAATATAAAATCAATATATTATTTTAATGTGGAAACGATGTTGGACGAAAATAAGGAATGTATATTATTAAGTGCAAGAATTTATGCATAAGGTATAACAGTTATTAGATCAAGAGGATTAGTATGCAATTAAAACAACAAAAACATGCAATAATGGAATAACGAAAAAAAAATTTGTCTATTTGAAAGATAAATAAATATTGTTAAATTTTTTAAACTTAATTAAGTAGGTATGTAAAACTATCTTTATTTATTTAGTTATATACCATTATTATATACTACTATTAAAGATTAATACTTACTCGATAGTCTATACAGTACGCTGAGTATATTTTATCTTATAAATAGCTGATACCTAATTACACCTGTTCAATATTCATTATGTTTGCATTACTATTAGCTGTACTATATTCAAATATATATATATATATATTTCAATTTTCTATAATTTTACAACAAAAAAAAAACGGCTTTTTATTCATTTTTGACATAAAAATACAATAAACTGTGGATTTAGTATAAAAATAAAAATGTACTTGCATATATATATTATATATTTACGTAGGTATATTTATATTTCATATTTTTTAAATTGTTTAGGAAAGCATTTTCAAGGCTCATGAACGTTCTCATAACTATTTTAACTTATCCTATTGAAACATAGTTGATACCAAAACTCAGATAAAGTTTAAATTGTTTAAACAGAATCAATTATTTTTTAGAATTTAGAATAACTAATTAGTAATAATAATAATAATAATAATTACTAATATAAACGAAAAATTCTTATTACGAAAATTCAGTTACTGATTTAATTTTGCATTGGACATAATCATTTACTTATACTAACTATTTACAAATTATGCACTATTAGGAACGCCATTTTCGGATATAAAAATGCGCATTTTATTTATTAAGATAATTTATGTAAAAATGTACTTTGTTAAATATATACGATTTACTATTTAACTATTTCATACTAATTTCGGGAAGTGAGAAAAAATGCAATTTTATAATTTTCTAACACTCTTGTTAAATATATATAGTATGATTCATAAATTTAAAAAAAAACCCTATTTATGAAAATGAAAATGCATTAACCATATTAATATTATAATTCGCAAGTTATGCGTTAAAAAATTAAAAAGTATATACAATTTACATACATAGATATATAACAAAAAAATATCTAAATATACTAATAGAAGTAGAAATATGATGAAAAAAAAATCAAAAATCTAATTTTTAAATTCCTGGAATTGGAGTATATAATAATTTTTATAATAATAAACGATGTTTAACTAGTGAGGATTGTTTTATGGATAAATTTATCCTCTTATGTTTGAAATTGATATAAGATTAAGTACTTATGTTATTAAATGATAATATTCAAAGTTTATTTATTCTGAATAAAATTAACAAAAAAAAAAAATAAAAAATGCCTGTATATATTATCACATACAAATAAAAACGATAACTGTGCTAAGAATATGCTCTATAAACTAAAAAAGGTATAATATATACATTCATTAGTTTATAGTTTGATATGTATGCACTTAATGCAACATAAAATTACATTTGTTTGATCTTGATTCCTAGTCAGGAAAAACGGATTTCTAGAAACTTAACAAATAAAGACTTCGCAAAGTTAATATACAAATGTAAAAATGCATACATTTTTCATATAATTTAAATTTGAAAGATAAAAATATTTTTTTTTTAGTAATTTCATTAGGAGAATCATTTTAGTATTTTGAACGATGTAACCGAATTACAATAGCACTACAAATCGTATTTTGTATATTTTATTACATTTTTATAATTTGTTATTATTTTATTACAAGTCTATAATTTTTTATTTATTTTATTTGTAAATTTAAAAAATTGTAAAAGAATAATTTGATATTTCATAATTTTTATTTTTCATCAAAAATATAAATTGAATATTATTTGAAATTTAAAAATGATTGTTTCATACAATCTGTACTATTTCTGAATTTAATTCAAAACATTTTTGAAAATTAAAATCCAAGTACTACTTTAATTAATACTTGAATTGTTGTGAAGAAAATAAGATGTATTTATATAAAATCATTTAAGACTTTACTTATACTTATTTTATATGTTGAGCCAAGCAAGGAATGTATTGGTTTTATAATATCTTTTTATTTGCATATCTATACCCAAAGTTTCTATTTGAAGGAGTGCTCCAATTATTTTCATTTTCCAGTAAAAAATGTATGTAGTTTAGATAGTTGATAGTTTTTTTTTAACGAGTAATGAAAATCAACCGAAAAATTACATGTCATAAAAAAATGTTTTCGGAAAAATCGATCATTCTTCGTAATTCCGTAAACAGTGATTTTAGGAACTATTGAAGTTTTTATGTGATAAAAAGTTAATTTTTGATTCTAATACTTGAAAATTGAATATAAGGTTAGCCTTGTAATATTTTAGTAAATTAATTTTATTCTAACTAAGTATATGAAATAAATCTCGAAAATCGTAAGTCACAATTATTTTATTTTTTTAAGTAATTAATTTTTTCAAGTAATTGGACAAAATGTATTATCTTGGTATGACAATCAAATGGATCCGCGTAATCAATAATTTTTATAATATATTTTTAGTACCTATAATTTTTTAAACACTTATAACAAATATGTATTTTCATACCATATTAATGTGATAACAATTTGTAATTGGGTTTTTATTATTTATAAAAATAATAGATTTGAAGCATTTTTAGGGTTTAAGACCTGAAAATTGAATACAGGGTTGATCGTATGTTAGGTATTCTAAGTATAATGTTTAGGGTTTATTCATATAATTATACACTGGATTGCTAAATATATAATATATTTACAGTAATATATAGAGTGAGCGGCTTTTTAAATTATTCGTTTTATGTAAATAACACAACAATACTACAATATTTTGCTACTTAATAAATTACTTGTACCAAACTTCTATATACATGAGAGTAGAGAGGTTCCTTAAACTCAGTAATTTTGTTTATAAACTATTAGTTTTGTTCATAATTATTTCCGAATGCTATATGATTAACAAACATTGTTTTGGAATTTAAAATAATAACATCTGCATATTTGGGTTGTTATTATATTACCTGTACCTCTATAGGCTCTAGACTTACACATAAATATTGAGTTTGAGATAAAAATATATGTTACCTTCAATAGAACAATTTTTTAATACTAAATTAATGCCTAATAAAATATTGCTTATATTTTTAACTTTATCAATCTTTATTTTTATATTATATAATATGATATAAATTATTTTAGAAAACTATATTTTTTGAAAATATCTCTTACAATGCTACAAAGTCTGAAGTAAATCTTCAATAAAAGATTAAACCTTTTGGTGTTTAATAATTAATTTAAGTGGTTTTAGATTCTGAGTGGTTTTAAAATGATGTTTATTATTATATTTTTCTCTGTGAGTAACTTTTTGGCTAAAAGAAGTCAAGTATGATTTTTGGTGTAGAGAGCTTTTTTGGTAGAAAATTGGTTCTAGTTGATACTTTGCGCAGGTTATAATAGCCTTATGTAGCTTTATTTTATGATGGAGAATAGGTAAGCTCTGGTCACAACATATAACATTTATTACATTCAAATACAGTATATCAACCAAGAGTATACTCTCCGATAAGTGAAGTGGACATTTTTTGTAAATATTTTTTTTAAATGGTTCATAAATTGTACGATGTATTTTATATTATAAATTCAATATTGATTTTGTTGTACATGACTATAGTATGGCGATAAGCTATAATTAATTATTGTAATAAACCAATATCATATATCCTGTAAATGTAATATTTAGGGTGTATTATTCAGACTAATAAATTACTTTTCAAAGAAAGATAAGGAAATATAAGGATACGCACGAATCAATAAAGTACATAATATAAGATATTATGCTAAATGCTAATTGATATTACATTAAAGATTTCATAGTAAAATACCAAAACCAAAATGTTCTATATAAACTAGGAATTTTAAAATCGTTCAGGAGACTATTTCTAAAGACTAAAGTTATAGTGCCTATTGATATTGATTTATATTTATAATATAAAATATTTAGTTTCTTTATATACTCCTAAGATCTATTTCATTTAATAATGAAATTAATCATAGTATTATCTCATTTTTAAAATATACCTAGTTCGTAAAAAAAATCAAAAAGATAATTTAAACCTGCATAATATGCATATTAAATATGCTAAAAATTGTCAAAAAAAACAACTTGAATTAAAAATAAATTATAAATACTTAAAATAATCAAATATAGCTGAACTTTTCGCCTATTTATAATACTCTTCTATGCTGGAATCAGTAGCTAACATCTTCCAACAGCGATTACTCAAATATTTCAAGAAAATTTACAGTCCGAAGATACCAACTCTAGTTATATCTGGGATAATATGAAAATTAATTTAACTCAATCGAAAATTCAAATAACTATGCCAAGAATTACTAAAATACAAATACATACAATGTACCTACTGATAGAGCTCAAATTATTTTAAAAGAGTAATTTTCATTCCATATTAATGGAATTAGTTAATTAATTAATTAATTCATAAGTATCATCCCTTAAAGAACGTTTACGGAAAAAAATAAAGTATTCTTTAATTCAATTATCACAAAATATATGAAAAAACTTTATGAAAATTACTATAAATTTCTTATTGAAAAAATTGCAAAAAATTATAATATACATTTTGTAGAAAATTTTTCAACCGAATCCATGACTTGGTATGGTTACCACAAATATAAAATAAATACAGACATTTAAAATTCAGAAGAGGTTTTAGATATTTTGAAAGAAACAGAATTATTTTAGCCATCAATATTCTCAGCAATTTGTATAAGTCTTACCATTCCTGCAACTACTTGTACAGCTCAAGGATCTTTCAGTACGGAACGGAAGGTAAAAGCATGGCTGCACTCAACCATGACTGATATGAGACTCGATGCTTTATGCATGATGAATGTACATAAAATCACTATAAAGAAGTTAATGTGCTAAGTGATAATGGTATGGTAAAATTATTGATCGCTTTGGAAGAGATTCAACGCATTTACAATTTCTTTTTCAAAAGTAATAAAGTTTTAATTATATTAACATATTATATTAGTTAAGTATGTACTTATGTTTACTGAAATAAAGAATTTAAAAAATAATGTATATTCTAATTTATTTTACTTCTAAATATATTTCTTAAAATGTTAAACACTTTCTGAAATTATCACACTACATATAGTATATTTTATAAGCTTGCCCTCTCCTCTAGAAAAATTTCTGCGGGCGCATATAGTGACATGATTTATAAAGCTTACTGTTAATTCTACTAGAATATTTTTACAGAAAATTTGAACGTTAATGCTTAGTTTATTAATTGTAAATGTAATATAATCATATACAAATTATTATTTTAATTAATAATCATAAATTACATTATATAATATATAAACTTAGGTAGAAAATATATATACATTTAAAATATTATACATAGATATTTTCAGGCGAGTACGTACCATTTCTGTGTATACATTATTTTGTGTAGGTCACGTATCGTATATCAGAAAGTCTTAATTGTATTAAAAAGTAACAATACAAAAATGTTGATATGATGATGAAAAAATCAATGTGTTGATATTTATATTAATTTTTCAAATGACTATTTGTATTAGGTAAGATAATATATTATACAGGTACTTCTGAAGTGTGAAATATATAATATATTATGTATGTTACTGATGTCTTGAATTTTAGATTTTCAACCCAAAAATATAAAATATGTATAGCGCTTAGACGTTATCTATCGTCGTCTTGGCATTATGCATATAGAGTTTAACATTCTTAGCAGGTAGCCGGTATATTTACCTTCATAGGTGAGTACATAAATAAAACCACATTAAATATATTTTCACTGATTAGAAGTCATTAATTTCGTCGGTTTCGAATGTACACAACTATAATAATAATACACGAGTGATTAGGGTCGGAAAAGTAATGAGAGTTGGTCGGTTGTTGTGTATTTGGATCTCGGGGTCGTCTACCCGAAAACGTGACCTCTGGAGTGAGATTGCGTGAGTCTTACACCCCTTTTACGACGGTAACCTTTGTCGTGGTAGTATGGTATACACCATAGACCATTGATCCAACTCGAACCCCACCGGTGGCTTTTTATTATAATTTTTTTTTTTGTTTTTTTATTTTCTTTGTATAAAACATATATAGTAATACTCGCCGTACACAAATGAGTCATTACGTACAAAAAGTATTTTTAATAAAACATATTATTATTATTATTATTATATACTAGCTAGGGTACATTATATTTTTGAAATACATTTATATTTATTGTAGGTACCTATAATGTATTTTTCAATGTACAATAGATGTTCGGAGAAAATAATTGCGTTTTACGTGGTAGTATACAGTCAAAAAGTACTTCAAAGGAGACATATACATATATTTTATATTGGGGTGTAAGTTTTTATTACGTTATTTTTCAACTATAATGTGTGTGAATTATATACATTTATACGACATAATTTTTATATTATGTAAAGGTAATATAATATACAGATAATCAAAAATGACTTTTTAGGTTATTTTTATGCATTCATATATCTTCTGCGATTTAAATTAATCTGATTTTCTAGCTTTGGGGTTTTTATTTTTATTTCAAAAACTATTACTATTATATAGAATTTGGGAAAGCTCTTTGTTTTCACGGTAGTTTTGTAAAATTACTTTAAAAAATACTCTAAGTAAAGATATAGATAATATAAAAAAAAAATAATAATAACTAAAAACATTTAAATATTCAAATAATACAAATATAGAAAATGTCGAAAAATATCTATAATTATGTACTTTTAAAATAAAATAAAAAACGGATTATAACTCAGTTTACGTTAGAACGCATTGACAATATTTTGGTTTTTCAGTGCAGTTTTTTGTACATATATAGGTCATATTAAATATCTACCTATATAGTCATTTTAAATACACAATGCTAGAATTAAACGGTCGTGAGAAAATCAAAAAAATGTTTTTTTAAACGATTTTATGCCATTTAATGTCAGTTAAAAGCTTTTTTTTTTTAGAATATTTGTTATAAGTGAATAAGTTTACATTTATTTTATTGAGGAATCTAGAAGGCTAAGTGGTAAAAACGCTGAAATGTCTAAGCTTCTTTATCTATTAAACACCATTGGTAATTACTAATATTATTTTTCAATTAATTATATGATATGCATTATACATGTTACTGAATTGTGTTGAACACATTTTTCATTATTTTACATTGGTTTTTGATATTTTTATTATTATTTTTGAGTTTTACTTATTATTATTTAGTTAAAAAAATAAACATAAATTCAATAAAACTGTAATAAATAATAATGAAAAAAATCGTTGATTAAAATTTGTATTACTTACTATTTATGTGTAAAAATAGGTAGTGAATGTTTTATTGGTACCATAAATGTTATTAATCAAGAAAGAAAATTTCGAAAAAAAATATATAGTAGGTATATTTTAAATGTAAATAATGGAAAAAGTATGTAATACGTTAAATAGACTTACTGTAGGCTTTCATTATATTTAATAAATCAAATGTAATGTGTAGGGATAATGCTTAAATAGATTTTAGAGTGTCATGTTTCAGGAGAGGATGCAACCACACCGATTTGTTATATTTATTCCTGTCATAATGTAAAAAGTTTAACTTTCCTTAAGTAACACCCTGGAAGGTTCTATACATAATAGGATAATGTTCGAGTAAAATATAAATTTAAAACGAATAATAACAGTTAAAACGTTTAAATCTCATTTTTAATTATTTTTAATTCGTTTTTTATTTAAATAAAGATTTCGGACAAAACTTTTTCTACAACATCACAGAAAATGGTTTAATATTTAAAGTGGATTATACGGCAATTAACTCTAATACTACCCTAAAACTCACAGATTATAACAAAAGATAAAATTATATATGTACACAATGTATATACCTACGACATCTGGCGTAACGTTCTTGATATTTTATTATTATATTTTACTTAATATTTATTATGTAACTTCTACGTAAATTAAATCATAACACCAATTTAAAAAATAATAATACTAACTAAAACCAAATGTACGTGTTTTAAAAATACATCATAGTTCCGATTTTAGGCAAATTAGTTCAGAAAAAATCATCGACTATCGATGTTATGCGATGGAATTACAACCATTAAACATATTATTTGTACGAATAATTTCCATCAAAATGGTTTATAGACAATATAGTATTTATAATTCATGATCCACTTAAATCGCCTTCACGTTTTCTCAATTTGTCTGTTGGGCATTTGGTCTGTTTACTCTTAGATTTTATGGTTCTTTAATTAATATGGTTTACTCAGGTAATAAATTTGAAAAAATATAATACGTCTAACACGTGTTGTAAAAATTGCATGTAATTTTCGAACAAAGTTATATGATTTATAATTAAAAAGGTGCACTTCGCTCGTTGGGTGTTAGTATGGGTGGATGCACTTTGCTACTGGGCAGGACACTCTTAGTGGATGTATTGCATTTTAAAGCAATGATAAATCATTGCATT
>JAIPRL010001400.1:39802-59732 GCA_025469235.1 Pemphigus obesinymphae | reverse complement strand
AAAACGATTCTGAGCGTAGCTTCGGTGTAGTATACATAACTCTTAATATTAATTATATACCTACTCAGTACCTACCTATGTTTAACATTACATTGAAGATCAAATGTAGAAATAAATATGATTTAGTATGACCTTATGCATATTTTAAAATGTAATATGATATATTTATAATAGCTCAGTTTCATGTAGGTACAGTTATTACTACATAATATTATACAGTATATTTTATTGAATGTTCAGTTTATGACACAATATTGAAATCGAACAAAATATTATGTAAATTTAGTTAAATTAGTGCACGATAAACGTTATACTAAATTTTTCCAGGTCTTAAAATCTCATTTTACTAACTATTTGGACTTAAATACCTCAAAATTGATAATTTTGTCGAAAAAATTAAAATGACCATAAAAAAAATTGTGCCTACGGATTTTCGAGATTTTTTGAATTTAGTTAGAGTAACGTATATTTAACGCTGTATAAAATTTTCAGACCTTAAAACCAAAAATTACTCCTTTTAAGACTTAGAAACCTCGAAAACTAAAATGTCTATAAATAGCTCAAAATTGCAAACAATTATAAAAAAAACTTAATCATCGTAAATAAATTACTAAATTAAATATTGGATAAAAATTTCAAGATTTCAAGTTTTTATTTTCGGAATTATGAAGAAATGAAAATTCCCGATTTGACGAAACCATAAATTTACCGTTTTTTTATCAATTCTTAGTAGTCTTTCCTTACGCATTAAAAATCTATTGAGAAAATCACAAAATGACCTTTCTAAAGTACCAACTAGATGAAATTTGCTACCGGAAACCATGTAAGCTTGTATATATCGGAGCACTCTTCTGGTAGTAAATTTGTTAACAGAGAAATAATAAAATAAAAAATAAACATTGTAAAACCACTAGCTCCCTCACTACGCTCAGAATCTAAAATAGGAGAATCCAAAAAATGAATTAATTTATTTAGACTAATGTATTAATGAATGTCGACTAAAGCATAATTAACTAACATAAAGGTAACCCGCTAATTACATCAAATAAAATTTGTAAAATTATATAACTAGAATGTTGATGAGTGATGATTTTCGTTGTTTTAGGAGTTTTCTATACGGTAAATTCTTTACCGAAAGGTTCTTTAAATATAACATTGACAAGAATTAAAATATTAAAATTAAAACAACGATATATCTATAATATATAATAATATGTAGACAAATTTATATTTCATTTACTCCATGCTATTTTTTTATAGCTCATATATTTTACGCATAAACGTAAACTTATATTGTTTTATTGTTTTTTTTTTTTAAATTAATATGACATTGATCGTGTTTTAAACTCACAAATATATTTAAAAAAATTATTTTTTAAGGAGTTTATATTTGGGAACTAGTTATTAGATAATAATGCTTTCTAGGTTTTAGTATAATTACAAGTTTTTTGAGTTCACACGCCTCCTTTTAGGACGTCAAGAATAGTGGAGCCTTACTCTAGGTTTTACTATTTATATTTTATTTAATATGCACCTTTATTTTTTTCAGTAGGTACTAGTAAAACTAGCATTAAAAATTATGCAATAATTAGGAACATACAAATTATATTATACTAATATAATACTATATTTTTAGTTTATGAAAAAAAAAAAAAGCATTATCATTAGGTATCTACTATAATTTTATTATATAATATTAATTATATAAACAGAATTTAGAATACAGTTGTAAGAATTTTTTTTAAAATTTTTTACAACAATTATTAACAGATAATTTTGGTTTTGTTTTAGTCTACATGAAAAAAAAAATATTGCTAACTTAGAGTAAAGACAGTCTATATACAAAGATTGTATTCAAATTTTAATTTATAGATAATGGCATGACACTTTTGGAACACTTTTTAAATTTATTACTTCAATAAAAATGTCAAACAAATGTAATACCAAAATTAAGTATATAAAGTAAATTGCCTTTTTTTTGACGAAAATAAGTCAGTAAAATTAAGTCAATCAGTAAACTAGTGGAAAAAAGTAAATTATCTTTTTTTAAAGAAAAAAAAAGCAATGAATTGAACTCAGACATCACTCCCCTTGTCAAGATGGTCTTGATAGCGGTAGCTATACAACAATGAATAAAGAAAAAACTCACCCAATAACGATTTGTACAAGTTATTATTATAATTAAATTATAATATTTATTATTATTGTACTTATATCGTATTATAGTTTTAAAATATATCCCTTAAAAATTGGGCGTAAGAATGTATCTATCAGGGCCAGTGTTAAGAAAATATATTATCCCATCCCCTTTTTACTGATGGCCAATCAAAGCCAGTCGGTATCATCGAAAAAATTGATCGTCTGTTTTTTTTTTTTTTTTACTTATCAACTTTATTGGGAAACGTGTAGACAATATTACTCTGAGAAGACAACTCCCCCCCTCCTTATCCATAAATATTTCTGAGCATCGCCCTGTATCTATAAATTTACCTATTAAAAAAAAAAAAAAATTTTGATTTGGAAGTGTATAGAATATTTTAGCGTTGACCCCAGAAATTGTTTAATTGATTTTTTTGATGTATTTATTACAATGTAGGAGGTATGAAATTTCTATCGTCATAATAGGTAATCGCATACATCCACTTTTGAAAATTATACCAAAGCTAGGAAACGCACACATAATATAGGTATAATGTAGGTTTATAATTGGCAACCACATATTATACCTATACGGAGAAACCGCAAACGTAGTCACGCGATCGGTGTCGATCAGATAAACGCCAAATTACCCGCACAAGACCGTAATTATATTATCACTGTGTGCAGATTTAAATACGACCGAAACGGCAAAAAGGGGAGAAATTGAATGAGGGTTTTCGACAACGGAAGTTCGCCGGTAGCCAATATTGCGATTTAAAAAAAATGACGCTACATTTGTATTCGATGCACACGCTGGTTTTTGGGTGTAGGTACTTACTAGAACTATATTATATAGATTACTTATTAATTTACTTATTTATTATAATGTGTATGTTACGGATAATGTTAACAATTTGATAATGTCCACATTAGAGGGATAATGTTAGCATTAGCTAATTAACTATACCCTTTTGGCTAAAGTATGTATAACAAGGTTTTAGTACCAATAAAAAGTTCAAATTCTATATATATATATATTTAAAAAAATTTTTTTTACATAAATGACATTGAAAAAGAAAGACGCATTTTTGTAACTAAAAATGAAGTACTCAAGTGCATTATTGGATAAGTTACATAAAAGACAACGTTACGTTAGGTTAGGTGAAAACAGAATATTGTAGGTACCTATAGGTATTTATTGTATATTGCAAGGATGGACAAATATGGGTAAAGTTAAACTATTAACTATAGATAAATGTAAATTATTAATAAGAACAGTTTTTTAATGTTACAACTCACACGTTAAAAGTTAATGAATTAATGTCTTAACTAGTTAATGTTAAAAATTAGAACCAGATTTTAGTTAACTTAACTCAGTTAATCCAAAAGTTAAAGTTAGTTTTTTATACTATATTGGTATATTTTTAACTGTGTACATAAAAATGGCTTTTTTTTATTTAAAATACAAAATTCAATACTTAATTTAGCAAGAAATATACAGATAGTTTTTAATGTAATAAAAAATTATTTATGAAGATTAGATCATTAAATCTAATCTTAAAATACGAGTGATATTTTTTTAGTGCCTATTTTATTAGGATCAAATTAAAATAATTACTTTTAAATATATTATTGGTATTTTATGTTTCTCACAACAATACAGGCACTATTATTTGTTATGAATACTCAATATCCAACACAATATTATTTTTAAATTTAAATAATGTATTTTTATTGGGTACTTATAAATAATTCTGATAATATACCTATATACCTATTTATAAATTAATACATGGATATGATACACTATACTACGCTTATTACTATAGGAACTATAATAATAATAATATATATGCATAAAGATTATAGACATATAGTGTAAATTCTTTACTATGCAAAATTGAAAATAAAAATTGCACATAATATAATATACTATAAAAATATTATAAAATATAAAAAAAATGTATTAACTTAATCTAAGTTTGTAGGGAAAAAATTAACTATATAATAATTTGTATACTGCAGATATCTTAACTCTTTCAAGTTTACAGTTCATAAATCACAAGTCAATAAGTTAACACTATCTTAATTTTATTAGTTAACTAATATTAACTAGTTAATTGAAAGTTTTAACGAATAAAGTCGTTAAAAATAGTAATTTAAGTTTTATAAAAAACAAACGACCACTATAAAAACGTTTACTTACAACATGAAAAAAAAACATTTTTTTTTTTAGTTTCCTGTTATTTAAAATATACTCAACTATACTTGAAATATTTTTTGACGCCCTTGTTTTATTGTTTTTTGTTAAATCGAAGGCGTCTTTAAATAGATTGTAAATAATGATTGACAATAACGAGGTTCTTAAAAGCATTTCGAGTCCTGACCTCTATTCAAATACTGTTTTAACGAATAGTATTTCCAATGAGAAAACATTTCGTAAATTACAAGATACTGCAGTAAATATAAGTTTTAATATTTTTAGCACTTCTATCTATAAAATAATCGTTTGCTTCAGATTGCGTATTCATACTTTTTTTTTTGTTAAATCGGTAACAAATTTTTTGTTTTACGCACTTTTGATTATTGGTTTAAGGTTATTAGTTATTTGGTAATTCTACATACTTTTAAGTTTTATATAAACGCTTCTCGATTTTCGATTGAAAGTTAGTTTCAATTAGACTTTTAATAAGGCTATATTATAAAGTAGTCGGTTGTTGTTAAGTGGACGAGATACCCGCGAATTTGCTGTCTCCGTCTAACCAATTGATTATATATAGGACATTTACATTCTGAATTTTTATTATAACTTTGTATTTTCTAATATTAGAATACATTTTACTATTACCAAATGTATACATAAGAATATTATTCATGCTTTTGAATTTTTCGAAATTTTAATTTTTATGATAAATATTTGTATTTAAATGATTAGGATTTATGTTTAAAATACTATACAAATTTTGAAAAACAATACTACAGTATAGATAATATTTTCATCTATACATTTTGTAATTGGTAAATTTCCTCTAATATTAGAAATTCTAATGTTGTAACTTGTAATTAAATGCTGAACGTAAATTTTCTAGAATAGATTAGAAGGAGGCATCAAATACAGGTATCACGTCGTTTTAATATATAAAAATAATAAAATGTAGTAATGCCTATAAACGTTTAATATATTTTACTGTTTTAATGTACAATATTATAGGAGCTATTGAGTCTAAGACTCTAGGAGACAAACACTTTTTTAGGAAATTTTTATGTTTTGATTAAACTGTTACGAATTCAGTACCTAGTTATGTGTAATAGTTAACTATAAATAAATGTAATTGTAAAAAAAAATTCGAGACGAAGGACAATTTCCTTATTCTCTTGCTCAAATCTGTCTCTGTAGATTGTATAGACACTATATAAGACTTATTTGAGAATAAAGAAATCATTTAAAGAATATTGATGATGATATAATGGTATAATGGTGTATAATAAGTACTAAATGTAATATACAAACCGTGACTAGGTTTATACTTTGAAATTGATTTTTATGAATCAACTGGTATATAAATATTCACGCATTCACGATGTACGATAATGGTCTAATGGCTAGGTAAATTGAAACGTTATATTATTGAAAATGATTTTTCTTTATTATAACAGTATTTTTCTCATAGAAATTAAATAAAAATAAATTTATTCTATAAAAGTGTTATAAACATATAATATTTAATAGATTGGAATTTTATTCTAAAGTGTATATTTTTAAATACCTTTTTAAAGAGACATGTTGTGGGAGGTTTATATTCAAATAAAAACCCATACACATTTTTCAAGAATCAATAAATTATATTTCTTAATACATTTAAGGGGTCAGGTTTTGATCCTATCATACTTGAATGGGTAGATATTTATGCAATATTCTAAACATGTGACCTTGTGCTTAATATATTAATAATATTATTTAATAATTATAAGAATAACACAATTTACTATGCTAGTGTGATTAAAATCGGTTTCAAGTCGATATAAATACTCTTTTCTCTAAGAAACTGTGATAAACTGAATCTTCAAAGAATTGGTAAAATTGACGTTTGTTTTTTTTAATCGTTTTTCAGTTGTTACAGTAGAACAACTAGGCTTATATTTCGGGATATTTTTTTTGTGATTTTATTCATTAGATAATAATATGTACCAAAGATCAAATGTTATCAAAATATTTTCAAACAGCTGATATAAAAGTATTTTTCACCTGCCGATACGGGTAGCTTGGAACTCATAATAGTGATTGTAGATGTATCTTAATATATCATAATATATCTTATGGTGATACGTGTGTATATATTTGATATTATATATAAGAGTGTATATTTTTTTGGTTGTTATTTTCTAATATTTATATCCTTACCGTTTTATTATCTTTATACTTAAGCTTTTACTATAATATATTTATATAAATTTATTAATATCTAATCATGGCCTACCATAATATGTTATCCGAAGAGTTGAGTTTATTCACGGATGGAATGAACTCTGATTATTCGATTGTGACACTGAACTAGAACAACTAGAAAATGAAAACTTTTTTTCCATACTCGGGTACACGATTTAAATAAAATAGACTTTGATAATAATACAGAAAGCAAGAGAAGAACAAGAAATGGTACTACTGTAAGAAATACGATATAATAATATAATGTTAATGGTTCCATTATATAAGGTAACTTAAATGCTATTATGCAACAATAATATAATTAACCCAGAATCTGTAAAGCCATTATATTCGCATGACCTAAATCCATCGATTTCTATAATAAACAAATTCAATATAAAATGGTCCATTTTGCCTTTTCAACAAACTAATATTAACCATTATTTATAAATCCCAACTCAACTGCCAACTCCTTAAGATTATTTTATCAAATATTTTTTTCTTGAATCTTTATTTGAATAGGTAAATGGAAGGTTTTATGAATAATCGTGCTCTACAAACGGGTAAACGGGTATAATAAACTATGAAGGATTTCGTAGGGGTGCTTGTTTTAATGGGTGTGATTAATTTTCTGAAGGTCACAATATATATTGGCAATGGAATTATAGAACCACAGTTATAATAGTTAATAACATGTAATAGGGTTTTTCAACTACGATCAAATTTTAATGTGATGAAACAATAACACGGTTACTTAGAAAAAAAACTAATAAATTTGTCTGCAATTTTGTCCTCTTTATGATTTAATAAAAAAAATGTATAATATTACATCGATAACAGTAATATCTAATGTAAAGCATAAGAAATTAAAAGAAAAAAAATTATATAAGTGAATGAGCAAATGGTTCCATTTGAAGAAACCGTTTCAGTATATGCATGGTAAACCAAGTTCGTGGAGTGTAATAATATTTTTAATTTGTGGAAAAATTGATCAGATGACTTAGTATATACTATTTCAGCGTGAATAATGGTAACATAAAACTGGATGATATGAAAAAAAAAATATTTACAGTTTGGAGAGGCTATTGTGATGAAATTAACTGAAAATGTAGAACCTCAGAGGCTAAGTAGCAGGATAGGTTCAAAGTAAAAATAAGTACATGGAATTTAGGATCATTGACAGGTAAGACCATGGAGTTAGAAGATATTTTAGGAAGAGGAATGTGAATATTTGTTAAGTGCAAGAAACAAAGTGGAAAGAAGAAAATGCAAGAGAGATTGGTGAGAGATATAAAATCATATATTGAGGAAGGACTAGTACAAGGAATGGTATAAGAGTTATATTAGATGAAGAAATAATGGGGAGATAGAGTTAAGTGGATATGTAGGACTAGGGCGTTTGACCTCAAATAGTTGGGAAAGAAGGGGAAGTAAAAAAAGAAGAGAAAGAAGATGTATATTATGATACGTTATTTTAATAATATGGAAGTAACCTTTTTTTAAACATTTTTGTATTTATTTTATTTCATTTTATATGAAAAGTTTAATTATGATTATTCACAGGAAAGTGCGTTGATTTTATTTTGTTTTATACACCTAATGATATTATTTATTTATAATAAACATTGAAACATAATTCATTTATAGTGTAAAATGTAATCACAATATATATTTATTTCATTTTATTATTTTTTTGTTTTGATACCATATATATATATCGAAACTACTTCTGCAGATATTTAATAGAGTTATGTTTAGATACCATTGAGCCCCATAAGTTTGTATAACTACTTAAAAAAATTGAATGATATTAAAAAAAAAAATATTACTCGGAAATTATTTTTAATAAAATGTATTTTAAGACAAAATTGTTTACATTAATTTTTTTAAAAATTACATTGCATCCACTTCGCATTCAGCAAATGCACCCTCGATAATAAGTTTTTGTTTTCAAAAAGTTACAATCGAAATCCCTTCTTAAAAAGCCGTAGTTTCAAAATATATTATATAATTCAAATCGTTTTAATTTATTCTGTAATATTCTAACACATGTTTAAATAATATCATCCTATACAGCTGAGAAATAAAACAAAATGTTTCGTTGTTATTTCCAGAAAGTAAAATAATATTTTTATATTTTAGTGAATTATTTAGAGGCATTTAATACATTTGGAAAAATATTGATCAAAACACATGACAATTTTATTTGTATAAAAAATCACCATATATATATATATATATATATATGATATATAGTCGTGACTCGTAATAATATAATTATATATTATTTTTTTAACTACAACCAGTGGTGCATACAATTTCGAGATGTGCGATATGCGAAATCTGTACTAGTCTATATATTATTAGATCGTTAACTTTATTTATACGAGCAATAAAATTCAAAACCGTTAGTTGCGATCAATACGTTTAGATTTAACAGAGGTGAACATAAAAAAAAGTTGGAAGTCTTGGTTTTCTTATCGAAACGAAATACTATGTACACGTACTTAACTATTATATTCTACATAATTACACGAGATTATGAGATTCTACAATATGTAAAAAGAATAAAAAAAAAAAAAAAAAAAAAAATCAGAAACCAGAGAAAATATTATTATTACACCTATTAATTCTCGCTACTATATATACACTTTGGTAATAGTCAGGTCCCCTCAGTTTTTATGTGACTATTAGAGTAGGATCATTCGAGATATTATATATATATATATTGTAATACCTATATATATATATATATATATATCTACACGTAGTTTTTTTGACCGGTAAATTACTCGACTAGAATTTACGTTACACCGAAAAATAATATTCGAGTCACGTCCCCAGGTCTGTATAATAAACAGGTATATATTAAATATTAAAAAGATTGGAAAAAAATCCCCAAAGTACATACGTATATACTAGAATTTACCAGATAAATCCTTGGCAGATTTGTTAAAATTGTATATAAAATATATACTATTTATATTACTAATAGTATCTATATACTTATATAATATAGTACCTATAGGTATATTACTTTATAAATAAATATTTACTTATGTTAACATAATTAGGCGACAGCAAACATATACATTTAGATCGAATCGACAATATTTTTTAACGAGCAAAATGTCACTTTTATTTAGATTCAGAGCGCAGCTATGTATTTTAAACAATTTTTTATGTACCTATATATAATATTATATAATTTTTTGAATAGAAAAAGTAAAGTAAGAGGTATAAAGATATATGAAATTCGTTCTAGTTAGTTATTTCTGCAGTAGCTTTCTTTAGAGTAAGAGAAAAGTATTATAAATTGGAAAATTTAAATATTAGAGATTTGAAATTTACATTAAATATTTACTATATCACTATACCTATTAACATTATAAAAATTTAAACTTTCATTTCTTTCGTTGTAGCATACATTTTTTATGTGGAAGAAATCAACATTTGATTATTCTAATAAAAATCATTTATAAAGAAAATTTATTGTATTTGGTATTTTGAAATCAATATTACATCAAGCTTCGCTCAGAATGGTTTAACCAAAATATATGTTATATCATTATTTTAAAATTCAATATACCTACCACCAATACTGTAACCAAAGTGCGATATACTTTCACCTAGCTTTTACTTGTCTGGCTTTTAAAATTTTTTTATGTAGGTATGTATACGCTTATTTCAGTAGGAGTTGAGTAAAAGTGTTTGATAAGTAGCTTTCTGGTAGTTTTGATTTCCCCAGTAATTTTCTTTAGCGTTAAGAAAAACAGCCGACAATTTTTTTAATTTGGAAAACTATTATATCAAAATATCAGAATTAACTCGGTAAAAATTTCAGAACATTATTACAACTTATCGGTAATTTTTATTAAATTTTGAGGATTGATTCATTTTTATATATGCATATGAGCATATATATATATATATATATATATATATATATATATACACTTTTTTGTATACACTTACAAATTTATTCCAGTTAGTACTTTAAACACAATAGTTTTTGATTTTCTCAGTAGTTTTTTAAACATAAAGGAAAACTATCGAATATAACGGTAAATTGTGACAAATTGGAAAATAATATTAGATATACCAAGTATCGCTCAGAATCATTTTATCAAAATAAATGGTTTATCATTACTTTCAAATTTAATAAATCCCCTACTAGTATCTTATACAATGGGCAATGTACTGACAGACAGCCTTTGTTTAGTCTAAATTTATACTAATTTAACTATAAAATTACAAATTCAACACTTTTTTGGTGAAAGCGTAAAATGATTTTGAAACTACTTTCGTTGACTGAATTGTTTGATTCAAATTTTGATACATTTTGATAAACAATTTAAAATATTTCGTTAAAAAAGCTAAATGCAGATTCAAATCCATTTGATAAGTTAATATTATTTAAAACCATACCATTAAATACGTCATACAACAAACGTATCAAAATATCAATTTACTAATGTTATAAGCCAATGAAATTAAAAATATTTGAAATTGTTTTAAAATATCCTTGGAATGATAATATATAATAATATATTCCGATTATAATAGTTTTAGTTTGATTTATGTTGAATCTATATTTCTGCTAAAATTAGATTTATAATATAAAAGTTTTGTTAAATTCAAATTCAATCAACTAGGTATTTAAAATAATAATTCATAAAAATATAAAATCATAAAAATGAATGAACATTTTATCATATTTTTTATAAAAAAGATAACTAGTGCATATTAATTTAGGTTAGATTTTATATTTTATGTGAAATATAGGTAATTAATATTTATATATTAAACACTTATAGTTTTATCGTACAACAATAATTGAATAGTCTGTTTGAAACTAATTTATTATTCCAACGAATATTATCATTGTTTTTTATTTGTTCATGTTTTACACCTCTTTTACAAATGAAACCAAGTTTTCGGCCATTTTGTATTTTAATAACTAATATACTTACATTTATAACGAGGAAAAAATATTACCCGTCATCATATTACAATTTTAAAAGATAAAATTTTAAGTGTTATATACTAACTGGTAAAATTACGTCCAATATATAAACACGGAGAAATTATATACATATAATATTATATTCTACAGGGAATATTTGGTAAAATAGAAAGAACATAGTGGGTAGCTTTTAAAGTTAATAAAAAAGAAAATGAAGTTGCACTGTCTTAATTTCAGATTAAAAAAGCATATAGAATAAAAAAATCTAAAATCAAAAAGTCGAATACGTACCTACTGTACATACGTATTCAAATAATGATGAAGTTTTATATAAGTGTTCTTGGTTTTTGTGATAATAATTTATAAATAATTAATCTTATATTTTAACAAGGAATAAATTGCATTTTAAATACCTACTTAATTTTAAATCAAATACTATATTTATAAAAAAATAAAAATCGTTTACTATTTTATTCTATTTTTATTTTATTGCTAAAATATAAGAATTAATTAATAATGTGAGGATTTTCTGTTAAAATAATCACACTGTATCCTGTATTATCATTGCTAAAAATGTATTTACGATTCAAACGTCAACATAATAGATTTAAACAATATAAATGATAACCCGTTTTTTTATTGTTTTTACGAAATCTGAAATTTATATAAAAAATTTAATTCAATATTTTTCAAAATTATATTAGGTATGTTTAAAATAAAAATTATGAAAACAATTTAATGTGATAGAAATATTAGCAAATATTAAAATAATTTCTTTGAAATATCGATAATTCTCTGTATACGTAATTATAATAAAATAATATTTTTTATAAAAATCGTGTATGTACACCGTTTATATTAGGGATGAGGGGAGGGCAATCGGTAGTAAAATAATTTTATTTGGGTGTATATTGTATGAAGCTACGTATACAACTAAAAAAAACCACCAGTGGACAATAAATTCTTATTGACAGAACTGTGTCTGCAAAAGTATATTACAGTGTTTATATGTTAAAATGACGAAGTTCGGAGGTAAAGAGAAAAACTTGATTTATTTTGTTTTTGTTCGTACTTTTACCAACCCTAACCCACATTTATAATGGGTTCTAGCACGAACGTCTATACTGTAGCAGGGACGATTATAAAACATAATGTCGGGCCAGTAGTAAAACAAAAAAATAAAATAAAAGTAAACGAATATAATAAACAATACAAATCAATATAAACGCATTCAAATTTGAATAATATTATGTGTATAGAATGGTGGTTAAATGATTTTTTTAAGGGTATGACTGCAATACCCGTTGTTGAAAAACATTTACACCACTGAAAAAAGTTCCTAATATACATTGAAATCGTGTTAGTAAAGCATATATTGTGGGATGTAAAACACAAAATTATGTACAACATTTTACGAAATAAAAAAAAAATCGAGAACAAAACAACTCCCAGCAGAAATCGACGAAAACGCCGACAAGTGACTTAATATACACCTAGATATATATTCACAGGTAAAATGCAATGTTAAATCTGATTAATGGATTAATTTAAAAATGTCGTCCTAGTTGGTACTTTGAAGAGAGATCATTTTTCCAGTAATTTCCTCGAGCTTGAAGAAAATCGACCTTTTATACGGCGTACAAGAATATGTATGCGAAATGCAGTTTTATATTATAAACGCAGGGAAAATAACATAACATTCGTTTATCTTATCTTTGCTTTCAATTTTAAAATAATATCAATACACTATTTATACTACGGGAAGACCATCTGTATGAGTTATTTATATTTCAAATTTAATATCAGTTATTATAATTAAAACAAAGCAGATACCAGAAATTAGGAATACAATATTTTCTCAAATGTCTATTTTATTCAGAATATACCTATCACGAAAATTGTATACATTCCCGACATATTATCATAACTAAAGACTAAAGTATAAACCGATGTATACTTACTATGTCCACATTTGTCTATGTGGTTGGTAACCTCATATTCTGGTTGACACTGACAAGATGACTTTTTATTACTCCGGTCCATTGCGCACGTTGACCCGTTGAAATGACAGTCCTCGTTGGTTTCGCATTTGTCACCGAATTTCCTCTCTTGGATGACTGAAACGCGATCAACAAATTTTCGTTATTGCTTATAGTGAATAATAAAATGTACGTAAATATACTCATATATAAATAATTCTTCGGTTTACCTTTTGAAATTGTAATGCTATAATTTTTACCCATTCATCAAAATTACTCCTTATAAAAAAAGCAATAAAATATACCTAATAGTTGGGTATATAACAACATTTAAATGACCTATTATTTTTTAATAATATTTCGTTTTTAGATTGGATATTTTCATACATTTCTTAGAACTTAAATTTATATAATTATTGGAAAATAGGTATTTAAAAGTTATATTGTGTATTGAGTTATTTTGTATTTATACCCTTTTAGATTTTATATTCGAGTTAATGACATTTAAAAACTACTAAACTATATTTTTTTTTTTTGTATTTTTTCACTGAACTATAGTGACTATTTTAAAGGAAAAATTTTATGTATTTTTTTAAAATAATTGATTGATCTTTATCTTTAAATCTATATTATACTAATAATGTTTAATTTATATCAAAATGACTTTATTGTTATCTGATTCAACACTGTAGACTATATAAAATAACTATGTGACTATTACAAATTATTTTAAAGGTAATTAAAACAGAAATTTAATAAAAGTATATTAATAATATAAGTTTATAAATATATTACAATTTATAAAATAAAAAAAATACTATAAGGGGCCATAGTAATATGTACCTATCTACGTTTTTTGTTACCGCACATTTTAAACTTTTGAACCGTAGGGTGCATAGACTTTTTTATTATTATAATTACTTTTGTTAACACTGTAGCTGATAATATTATATTTAATTATATATATATATATATATATATATATATATATATATATTATGTAGATGAAAATATTTAATTAATTAAAAAATGTATATAATTTTTTTTGATCGAAGTAAAAAATAAACAATAATGCTATTCATAATCGTGTTGATTAAATTATTTTTAAGTCATTTAACAGTAGGTACCTAATTTAAAATTGTATAGATTTGTGAATAACTTTCTGGTAATTATATTTTTAATAACAGCCGTTCGTAGGTCAAACCATATTGTATTATTTTATTATATGATTTCTTTTTTAAATATTTAATTGAAAACTGAAAAATTTATTAACATGAGACGTTGCACACGAATTCGCCAGATTGTATTAATTTTTTTTTAATAAATACAATTAAATGATTAGGTATGTAGATTTACTTTCATACTTTTTAAAAAATCACATTTAAATGTAAATATAAAAAAGTCAATTATACAACATACTGAATTATAACTAATTCATTAAGTTAAAGTTGTTATTTATTAAATTTAATTAATTATATGCTAATTTGTTTAGACCATTCTTAAGCAATTTAAATTTGTTGACACATGTACGCGTAGTTCTAATATAATTTTTGTTCCTAAATATTTAAATTCGGATATACCTATAGATATTTTATAAGTTTTTTTAAGTATTAATATATATAATATAGTAAAATATAGTACTTTTATACATTATTTTACGATAAAACATTTGTTATTAAATATTTTTTCCTATAAAATAATAAAATTACGAAAACGAATGTTTTTTTTATCTTATCACATAGTTTTAAATAAAAATCTTGATATAAGATTTTGAATATTAATTTTATAAAATCAATGGTATATCATATAGATATAATAAATTACCTTTATTTATTAAGTGATAGATAAGGCTAAAGTGATAAGGAGAAATTAACATGACCCCGATAAATTTCTTTAATATCTATTGTGTACACTTAATTTTATTGGTGGTATGGTAATTTTTGTTCTATGACATCGTTTCTATACATTGACGTTTTGGATTTTCTATTGTCGTATGGTTTTTTTTTTTTTTTGTATTTTGGTTTAGGTAGGAGTATAAACTTTCTAATAGGAAACTAATTGTAGTACCTACTTCAAAATGGTAAATTTTTAATTATATTTGTAGTTTTTAAACGTAAAGAAAAAATATAACAACAGACAACAAAAATTAATTGGTGAGTACCTACTTATAGTTAAACCAGAAAATAATGTTAGACTTTAAATTAGCACCAAATGTATAATATTATATAAATAAGCTGCTCAGTGTGCCAAACACGATAAGAATATATGAAAAAATTTCTAATGTTAGTTATGGTTATTTAGTATATATGCGTAGGTACTAAAAGAAACCATTATTCCGACCGTGTCATATTTTTTGAGAAAAAAACATGATTCATGATAAGCACGTCGCAGAAATCGTTTTTCCGTGTTGTGTATAGAATAAATACCGATTACTAAAGCTTAGAAAGTTACTACTTTTTTAAAAATAATTTTTCTTAAGTCAGATAAAAAAAAAACAACTAATATCTAATAGTTAAAATTTACTTTTTAATTTTGTAAATAATTCACTATAAATTAAGTTAAAAGTCTGTTTAAAAATATATGTTTAAGTTAATAAGTTATAAGTTAATATTGTTTTTTTGTTATATATTTATTTGTACGATTTATTTTACTCTAGTAAAACAAAATATTTGTTGAATTTCAATAATTATGTATTTTTGAAATGCTTGTATATTATTAAATATTGATAAAAAAATTGTTATACATTATTGATTAAAATACGAGTATATTAAATTGTATCGTCATAATTAAATTATAATAGAAAAACAATACTAAATTAAAAATAATACTCGTATTGAAAAAAAACTATTAAATCATTTGTCTTATAATTTTTATAGTAATTTAACGTTATATAAAAAATCGTTGAGTTTATGCTATTTATTGTAATAAAAATGATCTTGTTGATTTAATTAGTTAGAACATTTTAAAAGTAACTTATTAAGTTAAAAGTTGTTTAAAAATATTTATGACTTAACTAAACTCAATACTGCCCAGTCTTGATAATAACACGATTTCAATGAGATAGTAGGTATGGGTACAGGAGCCAATTATATATGGAAGGTACCTACACGAAGGCTGAAACAAAATTTGTTTTCTTTTTAAATTCTATTTAAACTTTAACTTTAATTAATATTGATAAATACCAATTCGTGCAATTACATTATATATTATCAGGCTTTAAAATGTGTATATTTTTATTTTATTTTTATAAATACAATTATCATAATATGATAGTAATAATTATAATTATAATTATAATTATAATATAATATTATAGTTAACTAAAATACAAAACACACACATTTATTTCAAAATCTCCTTAATATATTATTTGTTCAAGATTTTCGTAGAAAGTCGGGTAAGTATTTAATGGGTACCTATAGGTATATTGTCTTTGTTATATACATAATATGTGCCTATAAAATTTAAACTAAAATATAAAATTACATTTATAGGTGAAATCCAATAAAATAAAAGAGGAGTGCCTTTTGAGGAAAGTAAACAGACCTGTGACCACTTTACTCATTCAATTTAATTTTAACAAACATTTCTTCAATAGCTATATAGTTTATAACATAAATACTATACCTATACATAGAGCAGTAGTATTTTATGTCCGGCTAGATTTGGATTACAATCACAAATCGCATTAGTTAAAAAAATATTATAAAACCTATAGCTATATATTTATTTATATTTTCCCATTTATATATAATATATATATATATAATATTCAATATGGCGCCATCAGACGCACACCACCTCAATTTTATTTTTTTTGAATATGTTTCAGCTTAAAATATATTATTTTGATGAGTCTCCGCACCTTCTTCCCGATCACTGCCTGTATATACAGAACAGTAATAATAATATATTTCAGTGGCGCCAAAGTTAGTCATAATAATATCCTCCCTCTTGAAATATTTGCCATAAAACAGACAAAAACATGTTACCCTTAAAAATGTATACAACCACCATCATACATAAATATATTACAGTTCGGTGCCATTGAATCATATATTTTAATTAAATATTTGTTGTTTCACATACAGTAAAATACGATGTATTGGAGTTAATTGTTCTTAATTTATTCATATGTAAATAAAACAAGTAAGTGTATGAGATAATTTATTTCCATAATTCAATGATTCAAATGTATTTATATATATATATTATATATATGTATATAAGTATTATAGATGTACTTTTTGGGAATATTTTTTATTAGATTTTTGATAAAATATAAAACTTTTCCACCTTTCTAATGGTAAAAATCGAAGTATTTATATAGATAACTGTTTAGTATAAGCAAGTGTTAAGTAGTATAAGCGAGTTTAAATCAATCATTTTTCTTCTACTAGATAAACTTTCGATGTTAAAAGTGTCCATCAAAGGTTCAAAACTGGAATGAGGTACACGATTTATATTATATTTAAGATACACAAAGCGAAGAAAACAGTTTTTCACGTTTTCTAAACATTGACTATGTATCTTTAAGGACGGAGACCAGACAACAGAATTATATTCAAATATAGATCTTATTAAGGAAATAAATATGATTTTTAAGACATTCGTATCTGTGAAATCCTTACAATTTCTCGTAATAAACCTTAAGTCAAAGACGATTTAATAACTATATATAAGTACCTATAGTGTTTATTGAAAGAGAGTTTGGGTTTGAAGATTACACCTAGATCACAGTTTTCGTAAACACAATTAAAAGGATGCTTGTTAATGAGGTAGTTATGGTGAAACGATAACTATGATTTTATGATAAAAAAAACATCAACTGTTTTCTTGATACATAGATTTTCAAATTCAGTAGACCAGTTAATTGAGAGTTAATTATTAATTATAATTACAATTTGAGAAATCATATAAAATTTCATTATAAATTAAGAGACTTCAATTAATATTGATTGAAAAATTAATAAGTTAATTAAAAATTATTTCATTCTATAATATATATAATATACTACGTAATAATTAATTTAACAAAGTCAGGTTTTCATAAGTCTTTTTTTACAGTTGATATCACAGAACTAGCTAACATCATATATATTATTTGGATAGGTACTTAAAAAATGGATGTTCTCCACTAGTGGTATATATTCACACAGACATATATAAACAAGTTTATAAACGATGCGACTTAACAATAATTATCTATTAAATTTGTTTATTTCAATAATTATTGATGAATTTACTAGCGGAATCGTTGAAAGAAGAGTCTTACCTAGAATCTCTAAATGACAATTCTGTGCAAATTATATGTGCGTATATGTTTAAGATTAAATATGCAATAATTTTTTTACTATATCATGTACCATGGTAACTTTTTGATTTATTGTGTTATTTCTATATTTATACCCCCACATACCTATTATCTATATACAAATCAATAGTTTCAAAAAGTTTAGGATATATTTCAAAAAATCCTTACAAATGTTAATAAAATAATAAAACACTAAATTCAAAAGTTTTATGTATAATATTATTCTATATAATGTAATCTCCCAGCACCATTTCCAAATTTTGCTCAGAAAGCACCATTTCGCCAGCATGTACATGTGCGAAATTTTAAAATTTTTTACATGAATAATTTTGCGGATATTATGCGTAATTTTGCGGACTAATTTTCAAATTTTGCGGACAATTATCCCCAGAGTTATATCGAAAAAACCGGTGGGTGAGCTGGTGAAATGGTTCGAAAATTTAAAAAATCTAATTTTTTTATATCCCACTACGTCATAATTTTGCGGACTGATTTTCAAATTTTACGGACAATTACTCTTCGAGTTACAGCGAAAAGACGCTAATGTGCGTGGGCGGGCTGATGAAATGGTTTGAAAATTTGAAAAATAAATTTTTTTTTTAAATACACCTACGCCATAATTTTGCGGACTAATTTTTAAATTTTACGGACTAATACTCCCAGTTCTATTAAAAAATAGGTGGGCGAAAGTTATGGCGTAAGTGATTTCTCAAAAATTTGATTTTAAATTTTTTGCACCATTTCACCAGCCCGCCCACCGGTTTTTTCAATATAACTCTGGGAGTAATTGTCCGCAAAATTTGAAAATTAGTCCGCAAAATTACGCATAATATCCGCAAAATTATTCATATAAAAAATTTTAAAATTTCGCACATGTACATGCTGGCGAAATGGTGCTCCTTTATTCCATCATCATTATATTCTATCCAGCGATATGTGATATGTAATATCCGACCATCGGTGGTTGAATTGGAAAAATAAAAAAGGACGGACTCTGGGCTTGGTTAAAAAATCAGCGTTCCGGGACATATTAAAGAAAAAGTAAACCGTGGAGGACTTCGTCCCCCGCACCATCTATGCAAAGTTTCTTAACCAGGGGACATTTT
>JAIPRL010001400.1:0-39702 GCA_025469235.1 Pemphigus obesinymphae | reverse complement strand
ATGGCGAGTGATATGAGGAAGGTGGGAGTAAGTGAAGAAGATGCGGGAGATAGAGTTAAGTGGAAGTGTAGGACAAGGGTGGCCGACCCCAAATAGTTGGGAGAGAAGGCGAAGGAGAAGAAGAAGAGAAGAAGAATTAGGTACCGTAAAATATATATTGCATATAATTTGATTTTTGATCATTTTAATCGTTTTTATGGTTATTTAATGTATTTTCGCATAAAAAGATACATGATACTAAAAAAAATATATTTAAATACATGATACAAGATACAAGATACAATTGTACCTTTGGTACATATCAAAGATACATGCATCTGTGATACTGTCCAACTCTGTATATGGATATATGTTAAAAAACGAATATAGCTGATTATGTATATGTGTATAATAATTAGACGTTAAAATATTTTAATTTTTCAAGTAGCATGAGATAATTAATAACTATAAACTTTACAAATATTCTGATATCATTGATTTATTTTTATTTTGAACAAACAGGGTAAACGAGATTTTTTTTTGTGTATTATCCAGTGTGTAATACTATTTTACTTTTTTATCCAAAATTTCTCAAAGCAATGTGAAATAGTACATTATATCTAGTATTTGCCTTTGCTTCTTTGTAGACTAATTTATTCACAAAATAAATAATTATGTCTTTAGTGAATATTGCTACAGGTATAGTTATTTAATATAAGTACCTACTTATTAAAAATATGTCAAGGAAACTATATAGTTATTGTAAGTATATAAATAGTAGCTAACAAACTATACTCGTTTGAATTTTGATTTTCATGTATACATTTTTTTCTAGGAAACTCACATAAATAACAATTCACAGAAAAAAGTGGGTGTAATATAATAAAATACACATATTTAAGGGTTAAAATTGAGTGAATCAATCCGTATAACTTTTTCGAACGTAACTAATAAGTAGGTAATGTTAACTATATACACATAAAATATTATTCGAAGATCCTATATAAATATAAAGGCATCGAACCCTTAGTACCTATCTATTATCCTCTGGCGTTATAATCAGACAATATACCACATCATGAAGAGGAACTAACTTTAATATACAACGAATCGTACGATTCGTTGATCTTAAAAAATTATCTGCGAAATATAATTATCAATTATTTTTTTGTCATTGAACCATTTATATTTAAAAATAAGTTTTAAATCGTTGGTTTGACCTAAACCATTATTATTTAACCTATTTTTTTATAGTCTTATTAGCACGTTTTTGTTAATATAAATAAATTGCAATATTAATAAAAAATATACATATACAATTCTAAATTCGATATTATATAAAAAGAAATGCAGATTGAAAGTAAACGCGAGAAATGTATATTAAAAATCAAAACATACACAATGAAACTCTGGGCTTAATTCACCTCACTAAGTTCCGAATGGATTTTACAACTAGCTCAGAGTTCGTACCTATAACAACTTTTGTAGTCATATACTCATATATATGATAAAAATTCATAGTTTTTACCAACAAAAATTGCATAGAATTTCTCTGGCTGACGAAAAATCAGAGTACACCTAGAATTTTTCTTTTGAAAGGAGTGCTAAAAATTACTCTAAAGAATATGACGTTCCTAAATACATTTATTTATCATAACATACTCAAAATGTTATTTAAAAATAAAAATAAATACATATTTATATTCTGTATAGAGTGTAAATTTATAGGAAATCAGTATTTCCTCGTATAAAAATAATTTTTAATACTTTACCCATACAAATATTTCCATACAATAACTCTTCAAGTGTATAATATTTGGATTATAAAATAAAACTCCAGTAAATGTAGTGATTTTATATTAAAAATGAATATATTGAAATTTATTTATGTTTTTATTAAGTATAAAAATGCACGTTGAAAAATAATTTGCATTTATTTTTAAATTTTCAATGACTTTTAAGAACATATTTTGACATTTTCATATACATATATTATATCCGTTCACTATAAGTACGGGTATAATACTCTACTTGGAGTTAATTTTGGAGAACATTAAACAATAAATAATGACTAAAAAATAGATATGGATATTGGATAGATATAGGTATAGGTATATATTCACAATGAATATTTAATTTTTAATGTACTTGTCTAACGAGTTATTAAATCGTCGAAAGTTTACAAATTGAACAGAACACGAACACTAACGGTAAAAAAAATGTGAAAATAATGATAAATAATAATGAATTTAAGAAGTTATAAATCAACAGGGCACTTTACTTATCAGTTGTTAGACGAAACAAATATAGATTTGTTTTCCCCTCTTCGCGTTGTTTTTACTTATAATACATATATTTCTATAATTGTTTCAAATTAAAATAATGCACTTTTTACCAAGTAATTATTCATCATACTCTTGATTAGTTATAAAAAATTTAATGGATCGTAAATATTTTAACAATGGCCCAGTCTTCCTAAAAAATATCCATATTCTAGATTAATTATTCAATAAAGATCTTTATTCTGGAAATTTAACGAAAAATATTCTCACCTATAAATACAATTAAATCCTAGGAAGTCTACATAAATTTGCTGTAACTTTTTTCAAAATTCAATACAAAGTGAATTACTGATAAAAATGTATATACTATTGACTATTCCTAAAATTTTTGTCTAAAAAATTGGAAAAACATATTTGTGTAATATTTTTTTAAGTGTTTAATAATAATCGTTGAAAATGTTTTGAATTTGAATAATGTCCATTTATATTTATTGTAATACATTTTGTCAACCGAAAGCCTAATACAAGGTTGCATAAATAATATTTTAGTTATATATATAATATATTATAGGTCTATAAATTTAAAACACTAATTTTTGGTTGAAAACCATTTTTTTTTTTTTGTAATTTAAATTCTAAATCAGTAAGTTAGATTAAATAAACCGGGGCTTAAAACATTTATTTTATATGAAGATTAATATTATTACTTTCAAATTTCAAAAAAATCTAATGATACATCTTTAAAAATACCTGATGGCTGAAAATCATTTGAATTTTGACCCCATATATTCACAGACCATCACAGAAATTCGACTAATCTAATTAAAACATTGATATTTTATGCATCTATAATACTAGATAATATAATATTTTAAATTTTTGATACAAAAAAGTAAAAACTAAAACATTACTATTTCTCTCCCCGTGAAAATTCTCGATTAGATATTAAGGTTACTGTGTATAATAAAATGTGTCAAAATGTGTATAATGGGTTTTGATGACAAGAAATTTCCCTATGTTTAAAATATTACTATTTGTCTCCCCGTGAAAATTCTCGATTAGATATTACGGTTACTGTGTATAATAAAATGTGTCAAAATGTGTATAATGGGTTTTGATGACAAGAAATTTCCCTATGTTTAAAATTAAAAAAAAAAATTGTTAAATTTTTGAATAAATGATATATTATAAATTCTAAAATTTTTTGATTAATTTATGTATTTATTTGATTGTAATTAATATTTTAAAATAAATTTATACGATTAACGTACGTTAAGTTTCAAGTAGATATGTATAGTCATGCATACAATTGAAAATGCTTTCAACAAATAATATTTAATTTATAATGTTTAGTGTACTAATTAATTTCCATATGAAAATGGTCCAAAATTTATATAGTTCATAACATATGTAGTCCATTACTAAAAGTTCCAATGCACAAAAATGTATAATTATCAAAATGTCCAATATACAAATAGCCAATAGGCTCAATAACCAATGTTATAAAAATAATCTTTATCACTTTTACTCAAAAAATAGAAATGAAAATTCAAGAGGTACTTCGATAGAATATAGTTATATATAAATTAAATTTTTAATGATAATTGTCTTTTATGTGTAATTTATTATTTTATATAAATAATTGCGTATAATACTTTTAATATGGAATTTAATATGGACATAAATTTGATCTTATTGTACATAGGCCATTACTATACGTTGGATATTTCCGAATATGGGATTCAGTAGTATAGACAACAATATCTCTTAGAATCGTATAACCGTGAAGCCTTGTATAATTGAATTTATTTTGAAAAAATATTTTACATTATAATTTAAATAATGATATACCCTGTGTTTCCCCCCATAACAATTATAGCCCTGCCTACTCATTCCATACAGTATATCGATTTTTTTTTCTACTATAAAATTCCTTATAACAGGTTACATATATTATACATATATTATAGGCTAAAATTTTACCGTTTTTGGGGTGGCGAATGGCTATAGGGTTGGCTTCTTTTTACATCGACGTGTTTCTTCAGCATATACTTCTTTTAGGATTGAATTTTAAATCTACCATCAATAATAAATCAACGAAAACCTATATCATACGAGGTGGCGTCAGGGTTAGTAATGTGCGGTGAGAATACCACGTGTCTTTGGGCTGCGTGTAAGAATAAGAATATATATATTTTTTTTTTTAAAACTATTTCACACACTAATATTTATTAGATATGTACCTACCTATAGTAGAATCGTGGAAAGGAAAATCGAGTGTATAGAATTTAAATTAATACTATTGCAATGATAAACTAAGAGCCGTCGTCGTTGAAAGGAGAGTAGGGGAAATATATATTTATTTTTATTGCGGTAGATTCTGTAAAGTGTATTTTCAAGATTATTTTTAGGTCATGTTACAGTAATTTTAAATATTCAATAATAGAGCAATATGTATACTATACAAGTGTTATAAAACAGAGTAAACTAAATTGATTTGGAGCCTGGACCATATTTAAGTTAACAGCCCTTTTAGGAAGGATTTGAAAACCAAATGAGAATTCCTACTTTTTTTTCCAAATATCATGCACAGATATTTTATTAACGGATTTTAGTGGTCAAAAGACATTTTATTTTAAGGAAAAACTTTTTACCTAATGGCTATTTAAAGTTTTTAGTGATTGCATTATACCCGGAGGGTGTGACCCTCGGTTAAGTACATCGCCAACGAAGCACGCCATTCTCGAGAATTTATTTACCCATATGTCTCTTACTGTATAGTATATAGGTATATAATATATAAACTCCAGATACCTATAAATATATATAATATGTAGGTATATAAATAATGTAATTTCAAAAATTGACTAAATTGCAGCCCATCTAAAGGTTTTTTCTTAAAAAAAAAAACATTTTTTTGACCACTACAATATACTACAAATACTGAATCTACATTTTGACAGAAACACCAAATATATTATATAATTCTATTTAACAAAAAACAAAATAATTCAAATTAGAGTCGATTCCAAAAACCATCATTAAAATTATATTTAAAAACATAAATCTACCAATTTTTTTTTTTAGTTTATTCTATATATATATATATTATCACTTTAACAAAACACACTTTTTTCTATTTTGAATATTTCTTTGAGGAATCAGAAAGTTACTGTAATAGGCACATAATATAATATGAATATACAATGTCAATCAAAACATTCAAATATGAAATGTATTAATGTATACTTTTTGTAGTAAAAATATTTTTTATTTTGGTAAGTATGAATATGAGTATTGTAATAAATTATTTAAACCAAAAAAATATGTATCGGTACAGATACGTGCATATAAGTTACAATAAAAGTACAAGTAAGATTTTTAATAATAATACGTACCTAATAATAATATATACTTATATATGTGAGCGGGCAATAATATCAGTAGGTGTAATATTTATTCCGCGGCTTCTGGTATTATTATTATTATTATAACCGTCTGTATACACGGCGGCACGCACTCGCGACTACCCGACCATGATGAGTAATGACAGGTATCGGTAACTGTACCAATGACAGCGTTCCGGCCATTCGGGCGACATAAATACGTGCGCGAGTTTTTCCAAACTAATATGGAATAGAATATAGTAAGTGGATACTTCGCTCGTTGGATAGGATGCCTATGGTAAATGTGGTAAATTTGAAAACAACGATAAATCATTTCTTTCGATAAAATGATTCTGAGCCGAACTCAGTGTGTGGCAGAACTAAAATTTGGTTGGGGGGGGGTCATTTTTTCAAAAGGACAAAAAAATAATAGACAATAAAAAAATAAATAATATTTATTACGATTACGGCCGTCGACGTGTCAAGTATAGACGTATATTTTATAATACGGTCATACGGACTGAAAATAATCGTATCTTTTCGTCGAACATTCAAACATTTCCGTTGATAAATCGATTTATTATTACATATTATATATTTACTGGCGACTCGTCAACAATATTATCGTCAATCAGTTTATATTAAATCGCTATTGAATATTCTTAAAAATTACATAGGAATTATGATTTTATGAACAGGTAGTGATGTAGTTTAAGAGCACACCATGACGAAATAACATGGTATACCAGCAACATGAACAAATTTGAAAACGTTACGAGTTGTCATAGAATAAAATGTAATGTGTGTAATCAATTATGCCAAGAAATTCTGACGTCACTCGGTCTTATATGAAGTATTTTCAATATAATATAATAATAATAATATAATATATATGATTTAATATAGTAATATATAAATACGTTCAATGTTTACAGAGTTGAACATTTTTAATCAAAATAAATAGTAGATAATAATAATTATGATAGGTGGACAAAGTGACGTAGGCACCATGCGCAGAACTCAGTTGCTAGCATACCATATTATTTCGTCATACAGTATACGTTATATATGCGTTGTATAAAACAAAATATTAACTATTTAAACAATATGTAAATATTAATTGTTTTAAACATTTTATTGCAAAAAAAATGTGTGTGAAAAAAATTAAAAATGCAATTTATGCGTTTATCAATTTTCAAGTAAACATAAATTTATGTCCTTAAGGTTCTAATCTTGATGCTTGTGGGAAAAAAGATCATGATCCCCCTAGATCCGCGCTGAGTGCAATTTTATGACGTAAATTACATTGAAAAACACTAAAATAGGGTTATAGTAAATATATTTGGTGTAAATTTCAAGTTTCAGACATTTTAATTTTCCAATTTATAATAATTTACTGTCTTTTTTTGGTAGTTTTAAATATTATATATCACCTACATAGTTGGTAACTATGACTAGTTTATTTGTTATTTTCTAATTTATAACAACTTTTCTAATAATTCCATTATAAAAGGCAGTATTTTATTGATCTTAGAAGAAAAAATGACCTTTATAAAGTAGGCACAGACTACAAAAAATTTGATCAAAAACCACTATACTAGAAAACTATTAGTTTACTCTTTCTGCCCAAACAAGTGTATACATATATATAAAAAAAAAATTAAATTAAAAAAAAACAAATCATCGTTAAACTTTACAAAAATATATATTCCTATAAAATCTAAAATTGAAGTCAGTGGTTTAATTTCTAATGTTTATTAATAAAAGCGTATCGCATTTAACTTTTTGATCATAAGAATACCAATTAAAAATGTATTTATCGGAAATTAATAATATTTTAATTTAGTTAAAATCGTTGTTGTACCTGTATAAGCTGAATATCCTTTTACAGCTAAAAATCTATAAATTGATATCGAAATGGTTTCGTGTTCAAGTGTAATATTAAATTTTCGAAAACAATATAAAATGTTTAACGTAACATTTCCGAACATAGAAGCCGTATACACAAATGACCCTTTTATACCTTGGTTGTACGGCTAAAACGGAATAAGTCATATTATTTCGGTTAATCAATTATTTTCGTTTCGTTGGTTGTGTAATAACGCATGGCCAAGTTGTCGATTGGTCCTTGCCCGTGAAAGGTCATTGAAAACTTACACAAGTTTTTGAACATCTAAACGCCAAAAATAATGTATTTTTAAATTTTATTTTATCATTTTTTTAAACTTATAAAGATATATTTGGAAGGACATATTAATACGATTGTAAACATCAATTTATGTTCCTATAATCATATATAATCCAATCATATATATAGCTTACTAATTTATTGAACAATATAAAATATGTGTTACTTTTAATACAACGAAAGTAATACATTTCATTTATGACTTTACACTATTTATATACATTATTAGTTGGTCTATGACGGAAGACAAAAGGGTTTAAACAAAAATTCTTTCCAAATCAATTTTTCATCATAATTTTTGAACCTAAATTATAATCGAAACCTTAGATATTTGAGTATATATTTAAAACCTATCACTAAGGGGGATGTAAGTGATACCACACTAAAAAAAAATGATAGATTTTTAATATTTTTAAAAGCATTCTTATATTTGGGAAAATTTTAATTGTAATATTTATAATTTTTCCTTATATATTTTTTTACTTGAATAGTTGAACTGTTATTTCGATCTTAAAATATTTAAGTTTTCGATAAATAATGCATCAGTTGTGGTATCAATATTCTTTATATAACTCTACATATATATAAAAATGTATTTTTAGGGAAAATTCTTATTTGATTGTACAGTTTTCATTAATATTTTTCAGAATAATATGTACCGTCGTAACACATAATATAATAATATGTATAATGTATATGTTATCAAACACAGTAGATGAATTGATTTAAATTATTTTTTTAAATACAAAACAATATAATATACTACAAATTGTATATAAATTGATTTACTTTTGTTGACTAACATGTGTATCACATGTATAATATATAATGCATATAGCTAATAGCTAATACCTAGCTTACCTACTTTATAAATTCTATTAAAATATTAAAATAAATATACAACAATATAACATTATAAAACATATATAACCAAATAAGTTAAATGCTAAACCATAATATAAATATATAAAACCATATAGTAATGAAATATTAAATATAAAGTTAAATATTTGTTATATATAATTACATAGTCTACATTTAAAAGTAAAAATTCTTTAAGATTGTATAATTATAAGACATTATACAAATTACAAATATAAAATATGTACAGTAGTCTGTGAGTATATTTCACTATAAATAAAATATTTAATATTATAAAATCGTATTATTATATATTTATATATATATCATATTATTGCTTTGAAGAACGTGCATACAGTAGTTTGTGAATTAATTATATACGAAAATGTGAAATTACGTAAGCAACATAATAATATTACTACCTATGTAGCAGCTCTAAAAGTTTTAAATGAAATGTTTAATTGGATATTATAGGTACATTATTTTAAAATAAAATACAAAAATATATTAGGCCCGATTTAGAATATAACATTCATTTTTAAAGATTCATTTCTGAAAGCTTTTTCAAGCTATAGTTTATATATGTATGTTTACATTTTTACATTTTCAAAAAAACAAATTATTTCATAAACTCAAAACAATTAAAAAGTTTTGTATAAAAAAAAACCTCGGAAGAATAAATTAATAAAATAAATATTTAATTTAAAAAAAGACAGTAAGTATTCATATTTTTTCGGAATTTGAATAATATATTTATCTATTTTTTTATTTTTGATAAACATCTGAAAATATGGAATATGCCTTGCTAATTATATTAATAAAATTATTATTTAGATTTTAAAATAGGTATTAGATATTTTTTTCATTATTATTTAAAAATTATTTATTTTATTAATATTATACTATAATTTATTAGATATTCAGAAATAGTCAATTTATTGTAGTTATGTACACAAGTTTGAAAGTATCATATTTGACTATTTATTCACAATGATCAGAATTCTGAAAGGCTGTAAAAATAAATTACCTAGGTAATTAATTATCTTTAAGTTAATCGTATTAAAATTTTTACTTCGAACATAAACATTATGTTATTAAATGTTTGGCTAAATTTTAAAATTTGAACTTTATAAATTCATAAAATATGATGAAATTTGATTAAAAATAAGTAAATATCTTAAAAATATACAAAATTAATTTTTAATTCGAGTTCTCTGTATCATAAAACAATTTTTAATCTAACTCTGCTGTTTATCTTTTAAAAAAATATGCAAATGCCATAAAATTCCAACCATTTTGATTAATATAACCAGTTAATATATATTATATGAAATAATGTAAATAAACAATAAATAATCAATAAATTAAATAATATAAATTCACATACTATTTAAATCTATAATACGTATGATATTTTTATATCACGTATGTCATAGTTTAATCTCCCGTTATTTCAACCTTTACAGTTCAACGGTCGCCATTTTAAGAGTCGTTCACTGTGGTTGACAATCATTCACTTACGCCTTTGGAAAGGTAAATATAACTATAATTTATGACAGTCAAAACGTCAAAATAAAGGAAAATGTTCACCGGGGATATTGGAAATACTCAAATACCTACTATAAAAATGAACATCCTAGTTGCTTTAAAGTTAAAATAAATATCGATGAAATTAATGTATTTTAATTTAATAAATAAATATACTAAAATATATCAATGACACGATTTTTACTTCCATGTGAGAAAGTAATTTTTCTAAAATATTATTCATTTAAAAAAAATTGCTCAATTTACCTTAATCACCCCTTTCCTAAATTTTAAGATCAATAATTAGTTATTAAAATAAATATAGATTATAAAAAAATAACAATATATATAGGTAAGTATAAAATTAATATATACCTATAATAAAAAAAAGAAAACATAAAAAGAAAGTGTGCCTAGAGTATTAAAAAAAAAGATTATAAGTCATCATCAATTTGAAAATAAATAATATAAATATAAATATATAATATAAATAAAAAAACCAAAAAGGAATACAAAAAAAGTTTGAAAATTCGTAAACAGAATCACTTTTCTATGAACAGAATATATTATTATATTAGATTATAAACCTGATACATAGATATATTAAAACCATTGTTAGAAAATTATATATAGCATTGTCTAGTAGTAAATATCATTAATTTTCATTAAAATCTACTTATATATTTTAAATATTATTAAAACTAAATGTTTAAATATGTTTAACTTCATTATAAATTAGTAGTTCTTCTAATACTGATTAAATGTATATATTTTTTTGGTTATTTAATATATTTAAATCATTTTTTTTAAATATTTTTATATATATATATGATTATATGATTACATTCTAAGATGTGCTTATCAAAATTTGATTTAGGATAAGATTTGTTTAATTGTATTTCTTTGTGTTGAATTTTGAAACTTCTACTACTTTTTCTAGTTTATTATTGATTGCAACTTCACATGTAAGCCTATAACCACCATCATATAATTATCATAATTTGATAGCAGATTTATTTTTAATTTGTTGGTTTTAATTGAATTATTATTAGTTTTAAAAGTTTATATTATTACTATTGCTATTTAAAATATTAGCAAATTCACCTAATAAAATATCACTTAAATAATCACTAAAATATTACTATGTAGTATATTAATAGGATTATCTATATAATTTTATTTTAATTATTTCAATTGTGTTTATTTCAAAATTATTTTAAATTCCTATATTACAAATTATGATTATTGAATTAATTTTCATAATTAGATTTATTTAAGGAAATATGTTCGAGGTTATAAAATATGATTTTAAATATGACACAAAGAACATATTTTAGAAATGAGATTACCTAATAATAATCACCTACTAAATGCGATTTTGACAAACACGTCTTAGAATATTATCATAGTATTAATTACAGTGTAGAAAAATATTTAATAATATTAAAGAATCAAAATTACCTACTCATTTATAATAATATTTTAAATATACAAATAGATTTTAATGGTAATGAATTGATATTTGCTAACACATACGTACTAGATAAATATATATAATTTCATTTCCTAACAGCTGTTTTAATATACATCTATATTTCAAGTTTAATAATAATAATATTTCTTATTATTTATAATATATTTTATTTATTCATTTTTACATTTTTTTGTATTCCCTTTTGGTTTTTTTACATTACCTATTCATTTATAACTTGATGATGGCATATAGTCAGAATTAGTTGTTATCTACCTATATATACTCTTTTTACAAATGCTATAAGCACATTTTATTTTTAACTAACATTAATTTTACTTTTATATATTGTTGTATTTTATGATATATATATATGAGTATATGTACATTTTTTTTATAAGATACGGATACCTGTTACATTATTCGGACTAATTTATTTTATATTTCAATTATAATCCCAATTAATTATATTTTTCACATCAATTTCCAAAATAATTATATACATTTAAATAAGTTCCTAGAGTAGGAAAATGCATACACCTTTATATAACGCGTTAACTATAATACCAACATAATTATTATTTGTACAAATATATAATGATCGATAATTGAATTATATTTTAATGATATTAACTTTACGGATTAAGTTAAAGTCCAGTGATATTGGTACGAAAAATATATTGTTTTAATTGATTAACGTGATGTACAGTAATTATATAAGTAAATTTATCATAGGATTATTATTAGGTATGACTGAAATTTTTTTTTATATACATTTCAATTTCCGATTTACTCAATTTGCACGTACTCCTATATTATAAAAGTGTTTTTTTGTGGTATTTTGTTAATAATGACCAATTAGAGTAATTTATAGTAGCTATTGTATTACACGCAAATAGAACAACATTATTTGTTTTTCAACAGTTGATATAGGTTTTATCCACTGATCCCTCGTATCCTGTATTTATTTGTATAATTTTGAATGATTTTAAATAGGGTTTTATGTTAATTGAACAGAATAGTACTTACAATATGTATGTTTTTTTTTAATTTTGATATTTTTATCATGAATTTATTACTCGTAAATATTTATTCATATTTTCTAAATATTAATCCCTACAATATAATATAGCATAATATTACTAGTATTTTGTAATACTTGTGTTGCATTTAATACCGGATGAAACTCTTTTTATGTGAGACTATTTGTAAGTTAAATATCGTTTGAATGCGGAACCTTGAATTAGAAACTCCGTTTGAGTGTGACACCTTGTAAGTGTAACTTTTTTTGAGTATAACACCTCATTAGTAGAATGATTTTTAATTAATAAAAATAAAAATAATTTAATTTAATTTAAATAAAGTTATACAGTATATGAAATACATGGTTTATATGTATTTTAACGAGAATAATACGTCAGAGATTGAAATAGAATAAAGAAAACCCGGGTTTGTTATTAATTATTATATTATAATTGAAATATCTGAAACGGAACCAGAATCTTAAACTGTAATTATTAAGAGATCCTCTAAAAGAACCGGAACCATAATTTAATTAAATAATAATTCAGCCTTTAGTTATAAAGTGGAAGTTTAGATCCTATATGTAATTTCCACCTAATAAAACCAGATTCTAGACTAGAATTCTTATTTAAATTTTATTTAAATTATTTATTGGAATCTACTGAAACCGGAACTAAAATCGTATAATATAATTTTATAAAATCGGAATCTGAACAGAAAAAACTATAAGGTTTCAACTCTTGATTGACGTAGATGTAGCATTATATTATTATTATAGTATTTATAGTATTTATTATAGTATATATTATATATATATATATATAATTTAATGTAGACTGTAGAGAACAGTATAGATATTGTGTTTTATTAATTTAGGAACTGAAAATAATTAAATATTTACTATATTTAAGGAACAAATATCTAACGGATTATCTGAATAGGCATTTACAATAAATTTTATAATATTATAATATATCATCGATATGATATAATATGGAATCGAAAAATGGAGGAATACGAATTTATTAAGTTCGCGTGCTTTTCACCAGTAAACTCAAGAATTATTTGGCACGCATTCCAATTTTTTTTTACATTAATGATCGGTTGAGGGGAAGGAGAGGGCGAAGATCAATGGTCGGTATAGTCTGGCGACATATAACCAGCGCATGCGAGTTGTTTTTATATCACAAAACTGTGGCAACTTTTATGGCCAAGTCATTTGACTGGTCTCATAATAAATACCAAACGAGTATACTGTGTGTAGGGCTTATAAATATACGTATATATATATATATATATAAAAATACATATTTATATATTGATATGATATAATATAATACATATCCAATGTACAGGGTTTCTCAAGACTTGACTGTGCTTCTGTTATACGTTTTATGAATTCTGTTTATTTTAAAATTATTTACAATTTAAAGGTAGCCAAATATAAATAATTGAATTTTTGTAAATAAATTGATGGATCAAGAATTCAGCTTAATTTTTATAGATATAGATATAGTTATAGTTTTATTTAAAAAAAAATATAAAATTTGAACCGTTTTTTTTAACGGTTGTTTAAGGAATAAAAATAATAATTATAATTAAGTGATTTAGAATAATATAATGATTAATACAACAAGATATAATTCAATAACTGTAATAAATTATTTTATAAACAATTTTAAATACCTACTTTATTAATATTACTAAATAAAATTAATAAAATTACTTAATTCTGATTCAGTAAATCAGTATTTATTATTTAACTGTTATAATGTTAGCTCATCAAAATTTAAAAAATGCATTTATTTAAATGCATTACATTTTTAGATAGGTACCTATATTAAATATTGTTATATTTTTAAATGTAAATACCTAATAAATAACATAAATAACACCATGAACTATTTAAAGAAAAAAAAAATAGAATTTAAAAATATTTATTTTCCCAAGAATTAATAGGTACTTAAAATGAGTAAATCCACGTGGGACATTCTGTATACATCGCAAGGTTGGAGACAACAACAATGCTAAGAATGAGTTGGAGACATTAGAAGACATTACTACTATTGTGTAGTAATACAAGTGTGGTATATGAATTCTTATAGATTTCGATGCAATAAAAATAACATACACACATACACATATATAGAAACATACAAAACTATGTATATATATATATAATATATTTATATAATATATTATCTATTCTTATGTATATATATATAAATGTACATACACACAAATATATATAGGTATACATAGAAAAATAAACATCCATGGGTTTTGTATATATATATATATATATAAGTATATTTTTGATGTTTGACGTAACTAATGAATATTCAAACGAGGAGTTATTTAATCGACAGACTAAATACAATTGGGCGGAAAATATCAATTGAAAAAAATTATAAATACAAATATTACCTATACTCATAAAATACTTTATATTTCGACAAACAGCCATCAGCGGATTTTAAAATCGATCAACTCCCTTGTTTAATCGTATTGTATATCTATATATACTTATTATCCACATAGATAAACGGTGAGACAGTATATACGAATTTGTGGGATTTCTGTGTAATTACTCGTATTTTTATTTTCAATCAGCTAGTTTGAATACATCTCGATTTTTATTTATTTAAATTTTGTTCTTCATGTATAAAATTATTATTTTCATCTTGTCAGAATATGACGGAATAAATAGTATATAGTCAGTGAGTTCTAATACTGCGTATCGGATACCCGCGGTACAAAATTCCGGGAGATCGAAACAATAATGCCGTGAAAGGGCAGATGTGACTTTCGGAGAAAATTCGATGGTCGAAATGAGGATTTTTTATCGACTCGAGTGCGGTACGCTATATGTACCAGTGACGTGGTATACGCAATAGGTCGGTGCGATAGCTGAAAAATTATTGCCAATAACATAAGTTTTCTTTTTCTTTCTCTTATTTTTTTTTCTGACAGTGAATAATAAAACGGATATCATCTCCTCTGGGCAATGAAATTACATTTTCGAAAACTTTTCTACAGCCAAATAGCTAATACCAAGAGTATTACATTATTATAGGACAGGTACTACTTTTGGATATTTTTTTCAAAAAGGAAAATCCGGACAGTGTTTTAGAGTGATTTAAATTTTTAAAGCTACATACATTTTGTCCAAATAAAATAATAATAAATTTATAAAATCAAGTCTGTGCAAGTTTTCTTTTTATGGACAGATAATATAGATTTGATTGTATCTTATTAAAAATATGAATTCAAAATTAATTCTCTATTTTGGATTTTGAACGGAGCACAATGAATTTGTTGGTTATATAATGATTATTATTTTTATTTTCGGGTAGAGTTAGGATTATAATAATTAGTAGGTGATTTGGAGTAAAAATCTTTGTTGATAAAAAATTTGTTCCATATCATACTTTACAGAGTTCTTAATTTATGTCAGTAATTTTCTTAAGCGTTGAAATCACTACTTTTTATAACAGGAAATTTTTATAATTTTTTTGAAATAACAAATATAGTACGCAAGGTTAGATTAATGTTATATTAAGTAATGAAAATTTATAGGTGGCGGGTAGTGGAGCTTACTCACACTAATATTCATTTATATGCGCACATCATTTTCGTGTTATTTAAACATTTTTTATATAAAATTCCTAAAAATTAGAGATGCAGAGATCCACCTTAAGTATGTAAATAATTATAAACATGAACAAATGTCGATAAAATTTATATTTTAAACACTTTTATGATCGTTATTTTAAATCACGATAGTTTCATTTATTTCTGTAATACTCAAAAACATTTTATATACCTATAAATAGTTTCAATATGTGTATTATAAATATATCAGATTTGACTTAATATTAAGCAGCAATGCAATAAATTCAAATATCAAATTAAAATATACCGTCAATTTTTAATTAAAATATCCTGTGTATATAACGCGACGTATTCAGCTGATTATATAACAACTATATAATATTCGGTTTTAATATGTCACGAATACAATATGATGCAGTTATTATCAGCTGTTTAAAAAACAAATCAGCAATCCACTTCTAGTATGTTGAATAGTGAGGAAAATAGGCAAGTAGTTAATAAAATTTTTTGCGAGAGCTAGTCCAAGTCTACGCTTTTACTGCACGATCTCATTTAGCAGGAGTATGGCTCATTTGTTTCCCATTTCGTACACGTACTGGTGAGATTACAGTCAAATCTTACCCATATCGGGGCATCTTCTTCTTAACTCTAGGTGCATTGTCGATTATTTCGTCGTCTGTATTATTATAAAAAATTTCGCATTTTTATTATTTATTTTCAAGTACATACCTATACATTTCGTATTTATCATATTTTAAATTTTATTGTTTTCAATTCGTTTGTCTGAATGGAAGCGTCTTTAATTCAGATTAAACTCTCGACATGTCTTCAGTTTGATTGTGCTTGATGAATCTCTGTTTACTTCTGAATTAAAAATTTTACGAATCTGTGGCAGTATACAGCAGAAAAATACTGCAATAGAAATACGCAAACGGGATACTTAATTTTCTACATTCGATATACTTTCTTGTACTAGATTTTATTGATGTAATACAGTTGACAGCGTGGTTAAATTCATCGGTGTTACAAATCCTTTTATTTAATCCTTTTCACGTGTTACGTAAAGAGTAATTTTCGCATATCAATACAGACTATCCAGAACTTCAATCCACAAAAGGTACATGGAACTTATATTCACCTCAAGTATATACTACATATATTTCTCTAAACACGTAGTTTAATCTACCCGTCTATTATAATATATACACTTAATATAACATACTTTCCAATTATTATGCCATCATACATATTATACCTATATATTATATAATACTTAATATCTTTTTATTATATAATTTTATTTCATCGTCCTACTTTATACCTTTTTTACTTTCATGAAAAATGTCAAAAATAGTATTATCGCTTCCTTATTTCCTTTTAATTGTTTCATCACATTTTCTAACTATCTGAATTTAATCATTTTTTGCGTTTTCATTTATTTAAAAAAATAAAATACACATTTAATCTAAACGATATACCAAACTATTGTTTATAGTAATAAAACATATATAAAAAAAAAATAAAGTTCTTTATTTTACGAAAAAATATTTATCAACCTATACACATTGTTAGCTTTTTAAGTTAGATATAAGTTTTACGCACGCCACCATAAAAAAAAATATTTCCGCGTGTATAATAATTATTGCACAAAGGTGACCTCATTTTTACGTATGGTAATCAATAACGCATTCCATTTAATATTAGTCACGGTGCATTTGTATTAATGAGTCATTATAATTATTTTGCTTTTTAACATCTGTGACTCAGAGATTGTGTATTTTTTGAAAAGTAAAAAGTTCATACCAAAACGTAAATCAAAAAGGCTTATCCATAGTTCGCGTATTTTACATCTGTTTGAAAAATGTATAATTACGAATTTTTTTTACTTAGAGGGATATATTTTTTATAACAATATAAAAATAACCTATTTTTTAACAATATATGTGGAATATGCATTTTACGAACATTTTGGGGATTAAAGTAAATAATTTAAATGATATAGGTACATTTTACGAAATTGAAGAAATGAATTTTTTTTTATTCAAGTAATACAGTATTTAATACCCTACGGTAAACAGGCCAATAAAATAAGATGAGAGATTATATATAACGAACGAACTATATTAATTATTTCGATGATTTTAAGTAGGTAATTGTTAATTATAAGTATTGACAAGTCTGGTTCTATTTTAACTTTATCGGATTCAAATCAACGTACAATATTTTCGCATTTTTGTGTTATTTACTTATATGATTTATAATGGTAAAAACAAAATTAATCGTTTTATCATTTTCTTGAATTTGTCTTATTTATAAGAGAGTTTAACGCGTGTGTATAAAAAAAATATATAATAAATATTAATCAAATTATGATTTTTTATGAATTATAAATAAATGTTGGAAGTACACATTAATTTAAATACTAAAATATTAATGATTTATATTCAATAGATAATTTAAACTTTAAATGTAAATGATTTAAATTTATATAAACTATAATGACTATACCTATATGGTTTTTGATTAAAAAATGTATCAATTTTTATACCAACGTTACGCAAGTTAAAAAAACAAACACATACATACATACATATTTTACAAGAAGAAAAATATTTTCCAAAACTTAGGATATTCTTTCTTTATTCTTTATATTAGGAACATCATTTAAAAAAAATCAAAGTTTTTTAATGTCTGTAACATAATTTCTTTAATAGTCAACTTTTTAAAATGCTATTGATTTTATCTCAAAATGCACATATTTTTAAAAATAATAATGATTAATGACATTTTTCAAAAACGTAATGCCTCCACTTTAACTAAATATATTTCAATTTTTTTTTTTTTTTTTTTTTTTTTATCAATATTTACGTAAATTATAATATTATATATTATAATTATATAAGTGATAATAATATTTCGGAATATTATACGATATATGATTTTTTCATATTTTAATCTATAGATAATTCACTCAGAATAGGTGAGTTGTTCATAACGGTACGTTTAACACATGGTGCTTGCTATCAATATTTTAGATTAAATATTTAATGTATTTATGAACGAAATGGTTTCCCAAGACGATATTATACCTTGTTGAACAGTAAAAAGAGGGTGTGAATAATTAATGGTGTATTCCATTATAATATATTGCCTACATACATTAAAATATCCCTACGTGAACGATCTGTCAAATGATTCTTGAAAATATTATAATAGACAATTCGCTCTGGATAATTTTTAGGTAACAGAATAAAAACTAAACTATCCTAAAAAGTGTAAAATTAGGTTGAAGAATAAAAAATTTACAACATATTTGAATTTTGTCTCATGTCATATTTTTACCTAAGACAATTTTTGGTATAAAATTAGTCAAACATATTATCAATGTAAAAATGTTTTAAATATAACTATTAATCTTTTAACGACGAACTCAAATATGTAAAATTATCTTAAGGGTAAAACTTAGATGATATGACGATGAATATAAATCTGTTTATTTTTTAAATTAAAGCCATATATATACCCATTTCACAGTTTTTTTTTAATTCTTGATATTTTAGTAATTTAACGTTATGTCAATTTGATAAAACCGATTAGATGATACTCTGGCTGTTCATGTGGAAATGTGTTATTATTCGATGATGTTATTGGAAATTATAAACAAACTAATGGATTGTAGTTTGGTCGTTTTATTGTAAGTTACTATCAATAAATAAAAATAATCACGGAGTAATTAAATATATTATCAATGTTCTCTTGCATGAACTATCCTGGTTGTACCTAATTACTGGATTTTTGGCAATACACAATAATAATATTTTATTATTATCATAATCATGATTCAATATCAAATGTTTTGTTTATATTATGCCAGTCATAAAAAATTTGAATAGCATATATTCAAATATCTGTAATCTATATTTTTATATTCGAACAAAAGCAACAAAAAAGTACCTAATACTTAATGATATTAACTAAATTAAGTTAATATATATTTTTTATGTTAACTTTAAACATAATGTGTTAAATTTATTATTTTAAACGTTTAACTGATGGATTGTAACTTAAATTAACTAAGATTTTTTTCCATTAACTATTCCATTAGTTTCACAATATAATACAGTCCATAAATCTATAATATAGACTATATCACTATTTAAATCCCAGAAATGATTGTTATTCAAGTTTTTTTTAGCAATTAAATAATATACTACATGTGATATATATAAATATATAATACGCATATTAAAAATATATACATAATATATTGGTTGATTTATTTTATTATTTTTCGGTCAAGTTATAAGTTATAATTTATTTATTTATAAATTAAGTTTACATATTAAATTTACGTTTAAAATGACTCTAAACTTGAGTTTAACATTTTAACTAATTTATAACGAACAATCTAGAGCATTGGAAAATATTAAATATTATTATTTTTTAATCCGGCGTCGAGCGTATGCAATATTGATACATGCGTGTATTGGTGCACCAACTGTTGACTGAATTTATTATTACAATCCTATAAATATTGAAACATTGGTGATGTGTGAAATATTTTATGATATAATATTATGAGGGCATTTAAAGTAAGTGTTTGTCATAAAAAAAAACCATTTCTTTCAAAGATTTTCGGGAATTTATCGTTATGTTCGATAATAATTATAAGTAATAATTGTAGATATTCAATTACTATATAATAACTAGTACTTAAATTGAAAACTATATTTGAACAGTTAATTTAATAAATCTTGAATAATTATTATTCATTGTTTATATTATTAGGTTTTATACAAAATATTGTGTAAAGTGTTTTGAATGCTATTATTTTTACCTATTTATTTTTAGTAATAATATTTTACGAAATCATATTTTATGAAATACCTACCGAATAACGTATAATTATTAGTGTCAATTACATTCAGAGTTTTGATAAAATTATAATAATTAACTTGTAGCATACCATAGGGATTTACGTTTATGTTTTATATGGTAATTATAATTTTATTTTTTCAATAATAAAAATCAAATAATAATTTTTAAAACAATAATAATAACTAAATTAAGCAAAATTAATGTTTTAGTAGTGTATATTTTAACTCAAATTATTGGTAAATTATAGGAAGCGATAATCCAAATTATTAAAAATTTCAAAATATTAAAAGCGTATTCTTAAATATTTTAAATAATAAAATTATTTATATTTAACTACGTTTTGGAGGAAATTTTCAAATACTTAATACGTATTCTGAATACAATAATTGCATTGTTAGATGGTATATTTTAAAATAAAATGCAAAATAATTCTTAACGTAAAAAAAAGATTTGAACTATATATAAAGTATATATATATATATATACAAAGTTAGATATAGATTTTATTCTCTCAAGTTTATAATATTTAAATTTAAATTCAAATATGCATTTAACCAATTGAGAATTTTTAACAAATTATCTATTTAGTATTAAAACTAAAATCAAATTTGGAAACCGAATATATTTAAGACTAATGATAAATAAAAAAGGGCATTTTTTTGTCAATATTAATTTTTTTTTTCATTGTCTATGAGCTTTTGATTGATTTTGATTGTCTTTTGGTTAATTTAACTAATACTACTTAATTTTTGTTAATATATATACGACAATTTTTATTTTTATCAAATAGCAATCTATTTTTCACCATAAATAATGTAATGAGTGTATGCGTATTTACATTTAGTATATATCAAAATCTAGAAATGGTAAATCAGTTTACTTGCTCGGCATTGAAGGTTAATTATACTTTAGAATAAACCACACGATAATAATAAATAAAATATGATAGGTTGACCTCATTTTACATTGTCTGTGTGTATTGTACATATAATATTATATGAATACGATTTGAGAATTTTAAATATCAACATATTTTTCAGTAAAAATAACATTTTACACGGTCAGTGGTTTAATATATACGTATAATATAGTAGTATAATATAGGTAGTACAACAACAATAAAATTCTAATATTGTTTTTTTTTTAAATATTTAATAAAAAAAAATCGTTAATTTTCATATAATATTTTCAATTATAATAATATAATGTATGTATTAATTTATAATAAATCGTAATATTATTGTATAATATACCTATATATACAAGTATACGTATAAATTTGATATTGTATAATTTAAGTGGATATTAGTTTTACAATCTTTAATTTTATTTTTCTAGTAACAACTTTTGGGGTAGAAATAGTGGAGTAGAAATTTTAGAATTAATAACTTTTTTTTGATAGAAACTTCGTTCTAGATAATACTTTCCAGCGATTATTTTTTGATTTTGCCAGTAGATTTCTGAGCATAAAAAAAATTACCTTTTATAATATTACACTTTTACTCATTTATAATTTTTTTTTTAATATAACAATTGAATATTTTATTTTATTGAAATAATATAATGATGACATTTTTTTACAATTATAGTTATTTATAAGTCACAGAGCTTCACTCAAAATCTACTACTAGTGTTCCACATTCATACTTGACAATCAAAGTAATTATATCCTTCATTTCACCCCCTATACTTATTATCTTTTTTTTTATTAATATACCTAATACCAATTATTAATTATTTAAATAACTTGTGAAGTCTACGGACGTATCAAAATTATGATGTAAAATATATTTTATATTCGCATATCCAGCGATATTATACTAAAAATCAAGCATGTAATGTACTTGTAATACTTGTAATGTTAATAATATAATATACATTGTATATTTACATTATTTTAAAGTGTTTTTTTGTGCTACAAATATGTTATTTATTATATACAGTAAAAGTCGTGTCTATCGTATACTGTAGTATTCTTAGTTAATAAAGTATTTAATTCAACGATCTTTTAAAGTTTTTTTTAAACATTTTTTTAAAATTTAAAATGTCTAGTTTTTATACAATTATGCAAAATACATTTCCATAGGTTTCAATAGATATTACATATATCAATAGCAGATATTTATTCATATAAATACCTAATATTTAGAGGCTAGAAGTATAGAGTGGTAAAACTTCATAGGATATAAAACTTTTTTCCTGATACTCATATAATTAAAAGTTTAAAATTTATATAATACACATCAATAATTTATTTATTTATCTGTTTATTCAATATTTTTCGATATTTATCTATCTATATATCTAAATACAAATTCCCGTTTTAGAATTTGCTATTTAAAACACAATTTACCTACAGACGATACAATGGTACATAATGTATTGTATTTTTGGGACACTCGTTTTATTATAAAAACATTGGCACGTCTTAGAGACTAGTGTTATATTTTATTATTATTAATTTAAAATCAATGATAAACAACATTTGACAAATATTCTGATTATGGAGATTGGAAGCAGCAATTTTCTATTTTCCTTCATCACACACGTATGACCTAGATATTTAGACGTTTTATAATTTTGTATTTTTAACGTATCAATCAATCTAACATTATTATATTTAAAAACTAATCTAAATTCGTCATGAAATCTGTTTTAATAAATTTTTCACATTATCAATTTTTTTCTTTAAGTTCCACTTAACTTAAGTTTGTACATTTGGAAATTAAAATAATGACATATAGGTACATAATTGTGGAAAAATATATAAAGTGGAAAAGTTGTTCTAAAAAAAATGATAACTTCATTTCAGTTTTTACTATTCTTATCGCATAACGATATCAGTCAAGACGTCAGAAATAGAATACGTTTACATTTCTATATACTCATTTGTTATGAGTGTATGATAGAGATAACTAGAAAATCGCCGCTTCTCATTCAATATATATCTACTAATTTTAATGTATGTAATTATCAAAGTAATTAACAATCATTTTTCTAAAATGAAATTCGCCCAGTGATGTGTACAATGTATATCAGCGCCTACAAAAAATACTTTGATTTTGAATACTCATTAATAATTTTTGAATTAAAATATTTTAGGAATTTATGGTTTTAATTTCTCTATTTAGTTTATAGGCGAGTATTTCCGTCGTAGAGGTTTTGATTTTGAATATTCATATTCATATTTATTGGTAAAGGTTTTGATATTAAATATACTGATATTGATTTTTTGTTTTAAATACAGATTTTGGGAGTTTTTTGTTTAACTTTTTGTCTTAAATACCATCTTTAATTTTTCATGATTTAAAATTAATTTAGGGTTGAACTATATTAAAAATCGATATATAAACTGGTTTAATGCCCCGCTATAATAGTTTGTAGTACCTACTCATTTATGATAAATATGTCGGTATATAGGTATGAGAATATATATATTACACCAAGATCTAATTCGCTCATTGAGCGAAAGACATGCTCACAACATATTGTGGCTATTACATTTTAACCAAACACAGAGAAATATTTTTATTTTCAGTTTTGAGCATTTTAAAATGTACAAAACACGTTTTGGATAAAATGAATGGTATTTAACAAGTATTCAAATATTTAAAAAATAATAATGAATTTGTTCTTATACTCTTATATTGTACTTATTATGTTAATTCATAAAAAAAAAACACACACACACACACACATACATATATATGTATATATATATTATATATATATATAATATATAGGTAGTAATTATTATTAAACGTTTACACAATTTACTGTATAAAGAAATTATGTTTATACTATTTCAAAGATTAAGTTTGACAATATATTATACAGGTAGGTATTCCCTCCGGTAATACTAATATATCAGTATTTATTTTGTAAATCAGTTAATATTTATTATAAATATGAATTACACAATTATAAATAAATATACAATAATACATGTATCTACGTAATCATTATTTTTTTTTAATATTTTAATATTTATTAAATACCTATTCATTTTGTCCAATATGCATTTCATTCATTTTAAAATGATCAGAATATCAGCAATATACCATACAAAGTATTCTGAGCATTTGTAAATGCTCAAAAGGCGAAATAAAAACATTTTTCGGTATTTGGTAAAAATTTAATAGCCACAACGGGTTATGAGCATGTTTTTGTCTCAATAAGCGAGTTTGGTCTTGAGGTGTAATATATACATATACATATACATAGGTATATCTTTGGCCAGATAAAAAAAAATTTATAGCTATTCAAATACGGCTTGCCAACTTTTAGTTTCCCGAGTGTTATTTTAATACACAGAACATTCCGTTTATGTGTATTTTTTACGATTATTTTATATATTCTTAATACATTGCTAATTTTTTTTTTAAAATAAAATATATTATAAAACAAAATACTCATTTACGGTATAAAAATTTGAAGTTTTGAATTTCATTTAAAAAAAATGCAAGTATTTATATTTTAATGTTTGTAGGTTATGTGTAAATTAAATGAATATAATTCATCGTATCCTGACCTACGGATGATTAATTAACTAATAAATTTAAATTTACCTTCATCTTGTTGCGGTAATGCGAGGACCGATGCGGTGAGAAACGAACCGGCCACCAACAGGAGCAGGACGTTACGGGCGTCTAGCATAGCACACCCTACACTGCTTATTACGCACAATGCTCTCGCGTCCACCCGCCGTCACATCACAATGCGCACGCTGGTCACACCTGTACAATAAAAATATACAAAAAAAGTTAATTTTAACAAATCGAATAAATAATGTAAAAACAACCAAAAATCGTTTTAACGCATCGTTGAATGCAAAAATTGTCATTATGTTATATATATATAGGTACAATATGTGTGAAAATTTAAAAAAACAGAAATAATTTCATCCGACCTGTAAACTTATACTATTATTTTTAACAATTTAATTTCGGTACGATTTTTGAATTTGAATGCATTTTGTCGCATAACACTATGATGTATATAGCTAAAAATATATTTTATGATATAGGTTAATTGATAAATTCATTTTTTATTTTTATTATTTTCGTATAAAATCGATACATGCTGTAAAATCATAGTTTGGTTTTAGGTTAAAAAATACTGTTTACAATAGTCTATGATTGAAAATCAAAAGTTAGTGAGTTTATTTTGTTGGTGCAATAATGCAAAAAAAAAAACCGATAATAGATAATAATGACATACACAAAGTTTATACAAACACATAGAGGTTCCACTTTATTGGGTTATTGGAATCATCGTAACTTTTTAGCGTTTCATTTTTGTCTAAGTTATGTGACATAATAGAGGAAATGTGCAATTTATGATGCCTAGATATTATACTTATATGATATAGTTAAATTAAAAGGGTCATATTTATTTTTTTTTTAATAAAAGGTAGACATGCAGAAAGCATATGTTATAAGTATTTACAGTTTACTTGTAATATATATATAATATATCAACTTCATCAAAAAAGTTCATTGGAGGGATATGTTATTTAGTATTATAGTATACCTATTACAATTGCATTCATGATTGATATCGTTTGTACAAAAAAAAACAATGAGATTGATTATGTGGTGGAAATGACATCGTCGTGAACTTATATGTATTACCTACCTACTGAGTGATTTATTTTTTTTGACACAAAACACTTATTCTTCCAGTCAATAATTAGATTTTATTTTATTTTTGATGTATATGTACGTATTGCCAGATTTTTATAATAAAAAAATTAACTTTTTTTTATCTTGGCGATGTTTTAGTTTTACATATTTTAATATAAACCTTTTGTTATTAAATACACATTTTAATACAGAGTTATTTTCTTAAAAATTTCGGTGTTTATTTTTACACCATGTTTATGATTATGAAAGTTATGAAAAAATACGACTGAAAAATATGTTCACCTGCAGTCTCCATATTATTCATATATTTTAATAAAATTAAAAAATAATATGTATATATTTTCAGAAAAATATTTTGCTTCAGATTACGAAGTTAAAACTAATGTATATTCACCGTATTTTAAAGTGCATGCTTTACTTTTGTCACTAGCAAAATTTCGTTGACACAGAAGAGTGTGTGACGTGTTAAATCGGTAAACGCACTCACGTGATTTTCTGTATGAATAAATGAAAAATCATCTGTATAATTTGTTAATCGCAAATCAATTGTCATAAGAGTGAAACCCGTCGAGTCGACGATGACCGGTTTCCACCCAGCAACCTCGCCATAGTCAAACAGCTCTACGTTGGCATACTGAGCACCTACATTGTCATACAGAAATACGGTATACCGTATTATTTTGGGTAATGCTCTATATACTTCAAACGTGCGCGTGGCAGCCGATTTTTCGTCCGAAAACGGGTTACACTATTAAAGTACGGCGAGTATAGGTGCTTATGTAGGTAAATTAAATAAATATATATTTATTATTTATATGTATATATATATAATGTATATATAAATTTATTATATATATATTAAATTTATAAGAATAAAAATGAATATCATAGAGAAAAAAATCGAATTTATTGCAATAGTCTAATATTAAAATCTACTTCAATTTGAGTTTTACGAAAATATTCCTAAACATAAACAGTAAGTAGTGAGAAAATTAATGTTTCGTATTTTAAAAACCCGGTGTTTTTAGTATAATTATAGAAACGAGAGTATGATCGATACAATTATTTAATTACGCGTATACATTTTATTAGTCATTATGTAATTAAAAAGATAGAAATAAAAATATATTTTCGGAAAATAATCTAGACATTTTGATTGTATTATTGATTTGATTTTTAATAAATGGTTGTTGTATTCATATGGCGTGTCGTGTATAAACCAAACAAAGAAAAATAGAAATACGCATGGTTAGCAAAACTCAATTCCCTAAAAGCCTTCAGCAGTTTTACGCTTGTTTGTGTAAGAGGGTTACCATATGTAGTTTTTAAACAAATTGTTTGTAGAGAGGCGTGTAGTTTTTATCAGTATCCGTTTTGGTTTAATTTATTCTGTTAAGAATATTAAACCTTGTTTATATATTGAGAATTTAAAAAAAAATCGACAAAAAATATTTAATCTATTTCTAATGGATTAAAATATTAAATATAAAATTGCGTGAAAACATATATCAAAATTAAATTTGAATGGTTTTTTTGAAAACATGGTATTATAAGCACGTTATTGTGATAATAGTAATAATACCTTATATACAGCATGAATAATATTGAGTTTTTTTAAATGGAAACTTACCTAAAATATGAAATAATAAAATTTAAAAGTACAAACGAGATAAACTGCAATGTGCAATATATTATATCTAATCATTCCGACATTAACGTGTAAAAAACTTAACAGAATATTTCAAGAATAATGTACTAGGTATAACATTTCTTATGAAAATAATGTCATTTCAATCGACTTAAAAATTATATTTTTACGATGACGTGATAAGGAAAATATTATCTCACGCACAATGCGTTTATTCGATAAAAATAATGTTTTCTTCAAAGAATTATTATTATAATTGTATTACAATTATTATACCTATATTTCTATATTTTATTAATTAAAAATCAATGAAATTATTTATTTTTATTGATAATAGTGCACATCTCATTTTCATTATTCATATAATACTATTATAGTATATTAAAATTATATGAAATTTAAAAATTATATTATTGTTCTGTTGTAATTGAGCAGTATGCCGTTTATTTAAATTAGTATAATGTGGAACTTAATGAACTAAACGGTTTTATTATAGATGAACTTAGAATTTATTATTAAACTTTTTTATAATTATTTATTATTTGTTATTAATTTACTATTAAATTATATACGGCATATTTATGTATACATAATTTTACAATATGTACATTATTATTATACATTCAGAATTTAAACGACATTCATTTATCTAATATTATAAATATATACCATCGTTTTATGTTCTGTATAAAATATAGGTAAATTGGAATGAAGTGTGGGGGGGGAGACCTAGACGTTAATAAGACCAGTTTTTAATTTTGAATCATCACACTATAATATTGTAAAGGACAATCTCTTTTATTCTACGATTTGAAATTCGGTTAATTTATTAATATTATTTAATTCATTAAATTGGGTTAAATGATAATATGCAAAATTATAATTCATCTTAGTAACATGACTTCTTTGGAAATATGACCTCAAATATGTTGCGATAATTATTTGTATCCCGCATGTTATCTATTTCTTATAAATTATCTACGCCATTTATTATTGTCAAACAAAATAAAAGTGGATGGGGGGGGGGGGCTGCAGAAGAGACGTTTTGAAATCTCTTCACTTTTATATATACGTACTTAAGTTTAAACTTTTGAAAATTGAAATTATATATACACTAATTGACTGATAAAAGACTAAAGGGGTTGAGCGACATGGTATTCACTACGGGATAACCGACTATCTTAGATTTCAAACGGACGAGCCTTAGTGTGACGTGGTTCGCGGCTGTAGTGTAGTATAGGTAGATAGGTATACCAAATGTTTTCAAACACGTTGTTTAAAAGTAATAATGCCCGAGGGCGTTTATTTACAAAACAGAACACATGGTTACTACAAAATACATTATTACAAAATAAAAGAACGACGAATGAAAATATGTACAATTATGACCAGAGCAGGTATCGAGAGGTACTTGGCCGGTGAGTGGAGTAGAGATATATTGTTCATGAACGAACTAGTTCAACGAACGATCTGATATTGTGAACAATTCATTAACATTAAACGACACGAACAAACGAACGATTAATGAAAATGTCTTTCAATATTTGAATATCTGAACAAAATTAAGTAACGAACAAACGGACATACTGAACGAATAGTGTTCAAAATAAATAAATATGATAAAAAAATAATTCATGATAGGTTATAGATATAGACAAATACTATAGATAGTATTTGATATAGATTAAAAATACTTGGGTATTATAATGAATGATATATATGGAATACAATATGATATACAGTTCGTTCAATGAACTGGTTCATTTTAATGAACGATGAACGATTAGTCCCATTTCTAGCGTGGAGAAAAGCTGATCGGTGCACCAGGCGGACGATTCGACCGGTCTGGCCGTCAACATTCCCGCGCACTCCTTCCAGCCATACGGCGAAGATGTTCCCGCGATCTAATGGTAGGTATTCACGAAAGTCTACGCGGTACGCGATTGGGGTCGTTTCCGGGGGTTCGCGTCAAGTGTTCCTCTAATCATTTTGTATTGAGATATTTGATTTTAAATTTTTGTTAAACTACATTAATTTACAGAAAATCTAGACAAAAATAGAGGCCTATCGATATTTTTGGGGTACCTATCTCCAGGGTAACCTAACCTAAGCGACTCTAACAAAAGTTTTGTTCGCTAATCGACAAACACGCGGTGCTTGGCATTTACTAGTAATGCTTATATCTTTTATAAAATTGATTATTATCATTGGTTTGTTTTTAAAGTTTGTATTCATAGGTACGAATTTATTTCTACTTCATACAGTCATATTGTGCTTTTTAATATTACTTTCAAATATTGCGCCACAGGTAAAAAAATTAAGGACTATGCGCCAAAGAAATGGTAAGTTTTCATTTAATTCATTATTTTTAAAAATACACATACAATGTAAATAAAATTAGTATAAGGCCATCAAGGTAACATAATTTTGAATAGGAAAAAAATATTAACCACAACCTATGAAAATTTTGTTGTTGCTCTTCTGAAAGGTATTGAAAATGTCGCTTAGCCCTTTTTTCCTTTTACCATTATATTATAAACACATATGCGATATACCTACAATAAATAGAGAACAATATACAAGTGCAAAATAAAATTTGAAAGCGAGAATAAGTCAAAATAAATTACATGATAACTGATGGTCTGATTTTTGCTTTTTAATCTCCTATTTGGGGATAGCTATATACGTACGTGTTATCATGATCAATTTCTGTAAAACTTCAGGTATGTAAGCAAAACCTATTAGTACAAATTTATGAGAATTATACGCCTACGAATTTCACACGTAGATATTTGTTCTATCTAACCCCACGTTTTTCAGACCGTCTTTTTTTCCATACACGTATCCTATACACATTTTCATAATAAAATAGTTATTATTTTAGTCACGTATTAATGAAAAATAAAATAAAAACCTTTATTTTATCATGCCTAAATTACACGTAGACTTTCGAATAAGCAAATTAATGAGAACGAATTCACTGTCGGGTTTTACCAACCGAATTAGCATAATTTTGTACGCACGTATATATTTAATGTACACGCTTGAATATGCACTGATGACAAGTTCGAGTACCTAAACTAGAAATTCATTTTAACCATATATGCATGATATATTTAAATTTTAAAATAATATAGTGACAGATTATAGATCAACGTGCGGGGGAATAGAGAGGTTTGTGAAAATAACGTGGTTATATTATAGGTTCGCCATAATGTATCAATCAGTCCCTAAAAATTCCAAATTTTCGTACTACACACTTAGTCCCGAAATATTCATTGGTAGAAATCAAAAAGGCGGTAGATTGTGACTAGCTCCTTGAAAAAGTGGGTATTATATTCTATTATAATTTTTATAATCTATAACATATACAGGGTGTCTCACTGGGTTCTGACATTTGCAATGACTTTTGTTCTTTTTAGTTTTTTGTTTTTTATATAACTATTAAAACTCTGCGCTACAATTATTATACTTAAGATAATTTTCATTTTCGTTCGGTTTTTCGCATATACGTATCATAAAACTGGATTAAATAATATTTTTACTTGACAAAAAAAAAAATTATAATAAATTATAAAACGATATGAAGAATTATTAATATAGATACTAAAAGGATAACTATGTGAATTTGAATAACACACTTTTAAATTTCGTACTACACACTTCAATTTCCGTACTACACATAATTTTAGGGGCTGATACTAACTATAATTAGAGTCTCTGATTGAAAATCATTTGATCGAATGATATTTTGGTCAAAAATTCAATAATAAAACGAGTTTTTGTCTCAGATTAATTTAATAATTTAGTAAGTATATACTGTGTAAACACTGTGAGCCAGTAAGCATATATCATTAATTTTTATATGTAAACATTTTAATGGTTTTTTGGATGAATCAGGATTTTATATTGTACAATAAACATCAGTAATGTATTTTTCAATAATAGTTAGTTATAGCCAGGCAAGTATAGGTACAAGTGCACTTATTTCATTGGGTTTATATATGTATAATTTTTTTTTTAAATTGATTATCCGTGATATATTTATCAAGGCATAACAATATTCTGTCTAGATATAGATAAGCTAACGAATCCGAACGACAGTTTAACGCAAATTATAATAATTAAATTAATTTTGTTGTATGAAAAAAGTAGGTAACGTAAAATTAAAACTAAAATCGAGTAGAAGTATACATATTACATAGTACATACATTTATTATTTCACGAATATGTATACACATAGGTAGGTGAACTATAGGCACTGGATATTTTGTACTCTATAATACGCTGGTATTTTAGGTGATGTTATATATGACCTATCGGTATTATATAATATGGAAACGTTTCATAAAATATAATATTTATAGCTAGGTAATTATAGATAGATATGTGTAGTTACAGAACAAAATCTGTACGTACTTACTCATTTCGTTCTGTTTATAATGCGTTTTTAAACTTCAATATTCAATTTAAATTTTGAAAACGTCATATTAATATTTTTATATTCTATTTTGTATATTTCGTACTCGACATGTCATTTTGAAATACGGAATTTTCTGTTCCAAGAAATTTAATATGCTTTTGTCTCGGCGGAGTAGGTAATATTAACCTATACGACTGACGACTGCCCATACGCTACCATGGTATACGATATTATATTTCAATAATAACCACGGTTGTGTAGACAATTATATTAATTTCCCTAGGCGGGTTATAGAACGGGGTGGCGTCGCACAGTCGTAGTCTGTAAAGCATTCGTAGCATGCCAAAATTCGGACGTAGGCCGTTTACACATCGTTATTATTATGAATTACTTTTCTCATTAGTCTTTTTTGACCGACTATTTACTATTATTATAATTGTTTCAATATTATTAGTTATTAGAATAAATATTGATGCGTTACACAAACCGCACACGGTAAATATAACTATTTTATAATATATACTTATACGAGTACGTAATATTTTAAATTGACACAAACCGTTTACGTCTAATTACGCCTTATTACTGTTCACGTATCATTATTAAAATGTATGATTTTCTTATTAAATATTTATTAACGCACTTATACAGTACTTACACGTATTCAGTACCTATATAATAATTATTATTTATTATTTTGTAATTTTAATGAACTTTTCGGTATTTTCGATAGTCTTATTTTATGAATATGATCAATTTTATACTCGGCATCATGAATCGAAAATGAATAATATAAATAAAATGTATATATGTACATAAACTAGTGTACAGAAAATTGTACAATTAAACTTTATCAGGTTATGTTTATCAACGCAATTATTATTGATAAAATATACTGCGCTTTAGTTATAAATTGTTTTTTATTGCAAGTATAGGCGGTCCAAGTTAATATTTATTTTAAAGATTATAATGACCAATATTCGTAATGAAAATGTTGATTCTTTAATAACATTTTATTATAAAAACACTTCACAAAGGGCCATTACTATTTTTAAAAGATAGATATTGTTACGTGCGAGTCCTTGAACTTCCGAAAACACTGTTTATTTAAATGAATAATTTAAACAACAAAGTTTTCTGCCAATACATATAAAATGTATTGTTTGTACACAAAATATTGACTTAAATAATCGCTACGGATCGACAAATTTAAAATAGTTAAAACTATTCTAAGTTCAAAAGAATTCAAAATTCGGCGTAAGTCCGAAATTAAACACTTGTAGAAATCGATTAAGTCCCAGAAAGATGTTATACGTAAAAATATAAAAGCCACCGGCGTGGCGTATGTGCCTCGAATGATTGTCCCAGGTCGTCTGAAATGTCCGTGTTCGGGGACCCAGTTATATAGGAATGACCCCTGTGACCTCTCTATTCGGGGTCCGTTTCCATAATTCACGGCTTAAACACAATAATTTCATTGGCTGATAGCGAAATTGCTTTTAACACGATTTTGGTTATCGGATGTCTTCTGTTGTATGTATATCCGATTGTATTAAATACTCATTCTACTTCGTACAGTCTTAAGTCTGCATAAACAATTGTACACACTCTATTTATTACGACTTACAAATGAACTCATAATTATATTTGTTCTATCCTAGTAAAAACCTGTAGTACGTTCGTTTTTCTGTTCCCTACTCTCCTCCCGTTAAGACTTAGGTTGACACTATGATTATTAAACGGTTTTAATGCTTATACGGATTATAACGGGGCAATCCGTATACGGACGGATAGTCCCGTACTAAAGACAACCCGACACTAGTTGGTGTCGGGGTTAAAAATGACAACGGCCGCAAACCAGCAACAATTGGGGATAAGAGGTCAGTATGACATGCAAGAACGGCATATTACAGTACCTTGACGTGGTAGGAATATGTTGTTCTTGTGTGTACTAATGACATAGTTACAACCAACCAGAGAGCCGATATGCGACACCGGAATCGCATATACACCAGCGGTGACACCGGAAAATTACCATACATCCCCCCAATTTTCATAAACACCATGCCAAACCATCCATGGCGCGTCCTAGCAAAAGAACTGTATAAACACAAGGACGTAGAACTTGTTACAGCAAAAATAACGTCCTCTCCCTCACAAATCCAAATTAACTGTACCGATGAGAATTCCTTTCGCCTCGTTCAAAAATTCCTTACTTTAAACAACAGTATTGTAAACTTCCATTCCTTTCCCCTAGCGAATGAAAAGTCCTTGAAGGTTATTATCAGAGGTCTACCTCTCGATATAACCGAAGCTGAACTCACAGAGGAGCTAACAATCCTCGGTTTCGAACCCAATTATGTACGCCCCTTCTACAAGAACGAAAAAAGGATTCCAATTCATATGGTCTGCCTTAAACAAAATGAATTCGCCAAAGAAATCTACAACACATCCGATCTTTTCTACGTCAGAATTAAAGTTGAGGCTTACAAGCAATCCGGCCCGGCCCAATCTTTTACGTGCCAAAAATTCAGACACTCATCCCTTCAATCCCTTCATCATCCCAGATGCGTAAAATGTGGCGATGATCACGCTACCAAAGAATGCGTCAAACCCAAAGACCAACCAGCAAAATGTTGCAACTGCGGTGCAGAGCACACCGCAAATTTCAGAGGCTGCCCCCACTACATCAATCTTGTCCAACAAAAAAACGAAAGTATCAGAAACCCACTAACCCGCAACAAAATCCAAAGCAACCCACCAATCAACAAACCAACCACCCTCACATCTCACCTGAAAGACGGCGTATCTTATGCCAAATCGACCCAAAATCCCTCTCAGACATCCAACCTCACTCCACCGCATCATGACTCTCACTCGCACCCGAAAAATGACCAACCTACTATCCCAAACAATGAACCAGTCATTTCTGCCACGAAAATACTTCATATCATTCAGAAACTTCTACTATCAGTCCAACACTGCCCTGACCCAACAACTAAAGAGCTAGTGCTAAACTCCGTCTTATCAATCTTAAATGATTTCAACCCTACACCTCAAAATGAATAGTATCAACATTCTCTTCTGGAACTGCAACGGTATCTCTTCAAAAATCCCCGAACTAGAAACATTCATAAAAACACACAACATAGATATCTCACTCTTAAGCGAAACCCGCCTAAAACCCTCTGCACCTCTAAAAATTAAAAACTACCACACCTACCGTACAGACCGCCCACCCAGACCCAGAACTCCAGCCTCGGGAGGTACTGCCATCTTGGTGTACAGAAAAATCGTACACCAATTCGAAAACACCAACACCCGCATTGACTCCACATCGATATCCATCAAGCTAGGCAACGCCCCCTGTCGTATATCCTCTATCTACAATAGCCCCCACGAACCACTCACAACAAATGATCTGGATATCCTCACCAACCACGGTGGACTTTTTGTGGCGGCAGGTGACCTTAACGCCAAGCACGCGTATTGGCACAGCCACACGAATAACCAACGTGGCAGTTTTCTTTTCCACCATATGGAGCAAGCCAACTCCTACAATATCTGTGCCCCTATGTCACCAACTCATTACCCATACAACAGGGTCCACTCCCCCGACGTTTTGGACATCGCGCTTATCCACCTCCCACATCTGAGCTATCAGCTAACCAACCATAACGAGCTTTCATCAGATCACAATCCCGTCCAAATCATCATTAACGACTCCGCGATCACAGCCGGCCCACCACAACGTAAAAAGGTAATTAAATGGAACAAATTCGAAGAATACATAATCAACAACATGCCCAAAAAACTGCCAACCATCTCAAGCATAACAGCAATAGGCCGTGAAATAAACAACCTCTCGAACCTCATACACACAGCAATAGAGACCCACTCATATTTCCCGAACAACCTAAAACATCAATCACCTCTCTCTCCAGATATCATGCTAGAAATCGAAACCAAATGCATCCTCCGCAAAGAATGGCAACGTACCCATGATCCCCAAACAAAAAAGCTCTACAATGCTCAAATAATTTACGTAAAAAACCTTCTCATAGAACACCGAAAAACCCAATGGGACAATTTCGCCTCCTCCCTGTCCTTTAAAGACAAGTCAATTTACAAATTTAATCGCCGCCTCCTACATAAAACTTCGCCTACACTCCCCCTAAAATCCCCCAACGGAATAAAAATATTCGATGACCACTCAAAAGCCGAACTCTTCGCAAGCACCATGGAACAACAGTTTGAAAACAATCCGGGCCCCGAACTCCAAGAAGTAAACAACGCCACCACACTACTTGAGCTCCCCCAATATCCCTCCTCCTCAGATTTCACTTCACCAAAAGAAGTGTGGGACATCATCCAGCGACTCCCCCCATCTAAAGCACCCGGCCACGACAATATAACCTACATATTACCTCTCAAACACCTACCCAAAACTGCATCTACTCTAATATCCTCTATTTTCAATTCCTGTCTCAGATTCTCATACTTCCCGAAGTCCTGGAAAAAAGCCATAATTATCATGATCCCCAAGTCAAGAAAGGATCACATGATCCCAAACAACTTCAGGCCCATCTCACTTCTCACGTCACTATCAAAAATATTTGAAAAAAATCATTCTGCACAGACTAAACAAATACCTCAAACCCAGAGAAGAACAGCATGCTTTCCGTCCTGGCCACTCAACCACGTCGCAACTTATTCGCCTCATCGACCACCTAAAAATGAACAAATCTAACGGGGAAAAAACCGCAGCGGTCTTCCTGGACACGGAAAAGGCGTTTGATAGGGTATGGCATCCGGGCCTACTCTACAAACTGATCAAAGCAAACGTCCCCAACAAACTCACCAAACTAATAGCATCCTTCCTCCACGGCCGTACCTTCCAAATCAAAGTCTCGTCTCACCTCTCTCTCCCAAGAACAATTGAAGCAGGCGGCCCTCAAGGGTCTTGCCTTTCCCCCGCACTCTACTCACTGTACATAAACGACATCCCCACTTGCCACCAAAAAGCAAAATCGCGTTGTTTGCGGACGACACAATGTTCTTCGCAAACAACCCAAACCATAAATATGCAATACTCCGCCTCCAAAAACAGATCGACATGACTACCGCCTGTATGGAGAAATGGCGTCTAAAATTAAATATGGCAAAGACAGTGGCAGTAATCTTTGGCTCCAATTCACACAGTAAAAATAAATCAAACTTTAAGCTAAATATTCATGGACAAACAATCAAATGGTCTCCGCACGCTAAATATCTAGGGATCACACTCGACCAACACATGAACCTACACAAGCATACCTCAAACACTATCCAAATAGTTCGTTGCGCACGCGCGGCACTATATCCAGTCCTAAACCATAAAAGTCCTATTCCACTAAAGACAAGATTAACCATATTTAAAATATATATAAAACCAATCATACTATACGCTGCTCCCGTCTGGAGAAACACTTTGAGCCCCAAAAATTGGAAAAAGCTCGAAGCATTCCACAACACCTCATTACGCATAATGACCGGCGCCCACTACCTCACAAACAACAAAAACCTCCATACATCTACCGGATCCTTACCCCTCCAAGACGAAGCCCTAATAATCTCAAAAACAATCGCTGCCAAACTCTCCAGATCCAAATATCCCCATCTAAACTCACTAGTAAACAGCAAATAATTTAAAGCATCACTTTATCATACCTACCTCAAACAGAGTGAAGAGGCTCAAAGCCTGGTACTCTTATATAGGCCCTCTAGGCCGTCCACCCAATGCTATATATACTACATACTTAAAAAGTGAATCAAAAAATAATAAATTATAGTATATGAGACTGTATTGTGCAGTCGAAGTCGTATACCGTCGTGGTCGACATCGGTGTCATCGTCGATATCGAATTGTATTATAATATATGGATTGGGTAGGTAAATGTAAAGAATATTATTATTCGAGTTATTATTATACTTCGATATTTCATTTCGAATCTAACTTTTCCTAGAATCGACGACCATCGTTTTTGATAACAACCGCACGATCAAATTTACTTTATTATGTGGTGGGACTGGTGGGAGATATTTTGGTCGTCAACGTCGTGCGACGTCGAACTATGTAGGCGGCAGCACGTGACGGCTGAATAATAAACGTAGATGACAAAAAACATGTTTACGAAAAAGTGTTAAAACAGGTTCTAAAAGTGATTTTAGAGTTAAAACACCTATTATCAAATCGATAGAAGATAACATTTTGGAGTGAACCTCATGGGGGATTTTTCAATTATTTTTTAGAAAACAAGTTATTGTAGTTGCTTTTCAACAATTTTACAATAACAGGTAGTTAATACCCACCTCTTCTTCTTCTCCTTCGCCTTCTCTCCCAACTATTTGGGGTCGGCCACCCTGGTCCTACACTTCCACTTAACTCTATCTTCCGCATCTTCTTCACTTACTCCCACCTTCCAAATATCACTCGCCATTACATCCCCCCCATCTCTTTTTCGGTCTTCCCCTCCACTCTTACCAACAACATGCATTTCCCTTACTAATTTTACTGCCTCAGTCTTTTTCCTCCTTAGTACATGCCTGAGCCATCTTAATCTATTCTCTCTCGTTTTGTCTACTATCGAAGCTACCCCTATACTACAACTGATATACTCATTCCTTATTTTATCCTCTCTAGTAACTCCACTCATCCACCTTAACATTCTCATCTCAGCTACACTCATTCTCTGTTCTATCTTTCTACCTACTGCCCAACATTCCGTTCCATACA